>PVJO010001721.1:0-162571 GCA_004026905.1 Hystrix cristata
GCACTTGTTATTGGTTGATTTCTTGATAATAGCTATTCTTTCTGGAGTAAGATGGTATCTTAGTGTTGTTTTGATCTGCATCTCTCGAATGACCAATGATGTTGAACATTTTTTCATATATTTATTTGCCATTTTTATTTCTTCATCTGAGAAATGTTTATTCATTTCAGATGCCCATTTTTGGATAGGGTCTTTAAATAAAAATAGAAACAATAAATCTCCCAGAGAATAAAATAGGAAGAACTCTCGAAGACATAGGGGTTGGAAAAAAATTTATGAATAAAACTCAGGCTGCACGGGAAACAATTCAAAGAATTGATGCTTGGGACCACATCCTATTAAGAGGCTTTTGCAAGGCAAAAGAAATTACTAATAGAGTAGGGCGAAAAATCACAAACTGGGAGAAAATTTTTGCCAGCTGTCCCTCAGATAAAGGTCTAACATCCAGAATATATAAAGAACTCAAAAAGATCAAACCCCCCAAATTTAAAGACCCTATCCAAAAATCGGCATCTGAAATGAATTAACCACAGTTAAATGAAGGAAATGTAAGATTCAGTCAACTACATGAAACAGGATTGGAATGATCAAATTTCATGGAGGGCCCTGGCTCAGGACAACATACACAATTGAGGGTTTGCATTACCTTTCACATTCCTGTGATATGACATGACTAAGAGTCTCTGTCTGGAAACAGAGATTGTGTCAGAGCTTCACTACAGAATCACTACATTCCAGGCAAAAACCTGTCAGCAAAAAACCCAGGGGACTTTGATGCTTGAGTCAGAAAGATTTCATTCACATTTTTATCTCCAAAACTAGAGAGATGTGACAGACCAAGAAGCAGACAAGGAACCGGGCATCTGAGTTGTAATCGGAGTCTAACATTAATAATTACACATATTTAGCTTCACATTTCCTAATAAGATCTTTTAAAAGAAAACTTCTGATTATAAGTTTTTTTTTAAAATACAAAGCTGATTTTTAAATAAAATAAACCAAACAATTAAAATTCCAAGTTAACTTTTTGATACACAGCATTCGAGACACCCGTTTATGTGCACGTGTGTGTGCATGTACATACACTCAATTTTACATTAAGATCATATCCAATTTTATAAACTACTTTTGTCATTCAACATATTTCTGTGTTAATCAAGTTTTTACGGCTCCATCATATGGTGGAGCCATATATTA
The DNA here is from genome assembly GCA_004026905.1 of Hystrix cristata. Lineage (NCBI taxonomy): Eukaryota > Metazoa > Chordata > Mammalia > Rodentia > Hystricidae > Hystrix > Hystrix cristata. Next base: position 1,198 of record PVJO010001721.1, read on the forward strand.
TGTATGCAACATAATTCATATACGCAATTTTATTAATAGACTTTCAAACTTTAAATTTTTTTCGTTTCTTATAAGCGATGTGGTATGACTAACCTTGTGTTAGTATTTTATACTCTTATGTGATATGATTGTCTCCTTAGGATAATTTTTTCAGGTAGAATTGCTAGGTTGAAGAGAATGCTGAATATAAAGAAAGAACATACACATTTCTTGAAGGAACTTAATATTAAATTCTTAATAGGCAGATAAACACATTATACACTTTAAAACACTAATTACAAAGAAAGAATATACTTCTAAATTTTCTTACTTGGAAATTTCCCCTGGCTATATCTTTAAACTCCATTTGAACTCCTGAGTAATCCTGGGACTAAATCTTAAATTAGGTACAGTTTATTTTTAAAAATAAATTTATGCAAATCTATTATAAAATAACATTTTACATTTTTATTTTAAAGGGCTTTTGATTTGATTTTGTGTAGTTTACACTTTAAAAAATGAGAGAAATACTGCTTTTTCTGGGAGTGGTAGAATTTCTGTAACTGAGTGAAAGTATTTTAAAGGTCATACTCATGATTTTATTGATTTCTGAAACAAGACGTTTTTGAAGTTCTATTTTAGTAAGCATAACATTAAAGAGAATAAACAAGAAGGAAGTTATGAAAACAGAATCTCTGGCAGTTCAGTACCAAGACTTTTTAGTGAGGAAGAAGAAAGGTATTAAAAAGGAAAAGCAGGTCACAGCTGACCAACCAAATTGAAAAGAAAAAGAAAAACAAAAGTTTTAGCTAGCAGAAGAAGTCTTAGTTGCAAGAAAAGAGTCAAGAAAGAATTTCCTCACGCATGACCAATTACTTTTCTCCTTTGCCAGAAGACTAGAATCCAAAGGATTAGAGAGGAAATGATGGGACTATTTTAGGAAGGCCAAGAAGCGCACTCATCTTACTAGCTTGAATAGCTACCAAGAAGTGAATTTAGAAAGCAAGCCTTGCAAAATCTTTGAATTTTCAATAAATTAGAGATTTTGAAGCTTTAGACAAACCGTAGGAAGAGAATATCTAAACCTAAGAAAATTTTATAATGAATTAGAAAGAATTTTGTATTTGGACCTGAGAGGAAAAAGTAATGAATAATTATATTATGTTTCTTATGAGTTCTAAAAACCTTGAATGTACAAATGCATTTAATTGTCACAACAATGCTATGAAGTAGTTACTATTATCATTTCCATTTTATATATAAACATTCCTTGTTTAACGACTGAGTTCCATTCCTGCAACGAGGTCATTAAACTGAATTGGCTGCTAAAGGAGGAATTGCATATACTACATATATTACAATATTCAGAACAAAGAAATGGTCAAAAGAAACTCCAACTTGATGACTTTGCTTTTATTTGTATAACTCTTACATGCAGTACTGTAATGTATAACAGTGTAAAACTACAGTATTATACTATACAGGACAATCAGCAAAAATTACAGTACTGTATGAACAAGATGTTCTGTACCAAAAAAAAAAAAAAAAGAAAAAGACATTGAGACTCTATAAACAAGAAGTACAGAACTGTACCAAAAAAAAAAAAGATGGGTCATAAGCTCAATCAACAGGTTGTAAGTCTGAACAGCTGCTAAATAGATAGGTTTAATGATGAATATCTGTATAAGGAAATTAAGACACAGAAAAATTAAGTAACTTGCCCAAGGTCATGTAATTTATAAACAGTTGAGATGAACTCCATAGTCTGCTTTTTGACCCTTACACTATATTATTCCTCTGATTAGGGTTAAATTGATTAGTACCTGATTTTAGGTGAGGATATGTATCAGGGTTACATAATAAAATGACAAATGCTGAGAAATGGTGTTCAGTATGGCTAAGAACATGTTTTGTAAGCCAGGCTGTCTGGCTTCAAATCCCAGACTTGCTACTTATCAACCGTATAGCTTTGGCTTAGTTGACTCACTACCTATGTCCACTTTTCTTGTCTGTGAAACAGGGTTAATAACAGTGCCGGCTTCAGATAATGCTATTAGTGCCACCTATGAAATATTTAGATCTTCAGAAAGAAGGTAACTTTCATTAAAGCATCTTACTTCAGTTCAAAGTGATTTTCCTGCATTGTACCAAAACTCCCAGAAGAAAACAGGCACTTTGTTGAAGCTCATCTGGTCTTACAAGTACAACCTTAGTGAGATAGATGAACTAGCCATAACTAGTTGTACTGGCAAACAGAAAGAAACATATTTTGAGGAGACCAAAAGATGGAGGGAGAAGGGAGGGAGGGAGTGGAAAGAGAAATAAAAAGACTTAAAATGTGTTATGTGCGCATCGCCCCTCAGCCCCTTCCGGTCTCCAGTCGCCCCTCACCTGCAGGCCCCTCTTCTGCCGCAGCCCGGCGCACGCTGCGTCGGCCCCGCGCACGGTCCCGGAAGCCCGACAGACACTGGCCACGGCGAGTAGCGGTGCCAGGTACCGGCTGAGCTGCTAGCTCCCGGGCCACAAGCTGGACGTGCAGGGCCTGGTGTGCTGCCTTTATCCGCCGGGGGCCTTTGTGTCCGCGTCAGTTTTGATATTAGGCCATTTATTTTTGGTCATTTTCATTATTTCAAAGAGAATTTGGACCATGTTCAATTAGGCAATTGTGGGAGCAAACACACACCAAACTATATTTTAAAATCTAGTCTCTAATGTGAAATTAGTATTTTTGAGCCCTCAGTACTGTCCTGGCAGTATACTGTACACTTTGACATTTAATCCTCAAACTGCTTTAAATGAGGGGTGATATTATCTGTTTTGAAAAGCAAAGACAGATTGAATTGATAAGAGTAAAAGAAAAATGATGCCAAAAGTGTGTGTTATATTCAAAGGTGTGTGTTATATTTATAGGTCACCTTGCTATGGCTCCCTAGAGAGGAGGTCACGGATAAGAAACCATTAATTACACAGTTTATTGCACTGAGATAACCAAGTTTCTTAAGCATTATGTTTCTCATCCTTTTGGGGGGAAGTGGGGAGTGAGTGGGGATTGAACTCAGGGGGTGTTGAGCCATGTCAGCCTTGTTGAGACAGTCTTGCTAAGTTGCCTGAGCTTGCCTTGAACTTGAAATCCTCCAGCCTCAGCCTCCTGAGTAGCCGGGATTTTAGGCATGCACGGGATGCCTGGCAGATATTTCTATTTTGGGAAAAAATCTTTTCACAAAGATATTGACTAATATATTGAGCAATATTCTCAACATTAATGAAGAAATCCATGGGGGTTCCTGCTTACTCTGGCCCCTTTAGGTCATTCTAGGTAAGCCTTATTTTCAGAGAAAGACAGAATCAGGTGTTCTGGACCAGTATGCTTTTACACATATCTCATCCAGGTGCCTCCATTTGAAGGACTTTATTTATCAGGGAACTTGAAAACGCTTTCCTCACTCTAACTCAGTACTCAGTAATTTCCCACTTGTAGCCCCCCAAATTATGTTAGTAAGTTTTGCGTCACTGTGATAAAATACCTGAGATAAGCTTAAAAGGATGGTATACAGGAAATGAAGGATGGATCTGCTTCGGTTTCTTCAGAGGCGCTTCAGTCTTCACCTTCCCCTCAGACATCGTCTCCTGGCTTCCAAGGTAGACCCTCAGCCTTCCAGTGTAGACTCTTCCACCTTCCATTGCAGCTCCATTGGCCTCCTGATATGGACTCGCATGGGACACTGCAGTGAGGTCCAGACCTTCACCTGGATCCTTCGGGATCTCCAGTGCACAGACAGACCTTCTGCACTCTTCCACATCCAACTCTGTGGGCGGTCTTCATAAGCCAATCTGTAAATTCTTATATATTTGTGTATCTTGTATTATATCTGTTTCTCTAGTAAATACTGATGCAGTCTATAACTCAGAGAATACATATATGAGTATTATGAAGTTTATCAAGGAACTTACAGTCTACAGATGAAATAGAAACCACATATTGGACTTTACTGATGTAGTTATAGGAGCAGAAATGTCCATTCCCAATAGACAATTACATAAAAGCTGTAAAATCCATTACATTTATTTACTAAAAATATCTTATAGAAGGACACATCTATGAGTCTCTGCATTTTTCCACACTTTCACCTTCCAGTCCTGTACTGGTAGTAGTGAATCTATGGTACACATGCCGCAGCAGGCTGTTCGTTATCATTGAAAGCTCTAAAACGGTCACCATCACTGCCCCATACAGATTCAAATTGTCCAGTAACAGCTGTAAGTCGCAAGAAAGTTAAAAGATAAATATTTGTTTGGGTGTTCTGCCTATTTTCAAATTGGATTATTTTTCTACTACTGAATTGTGTAAGTTCTAAGGTGCTCAACAACACTAATCATCAGGTAAATACAAATCAAAACCACTATATCACTTCACAATTATTTCGGATGGCTACTGCCAAAAAGTCAAAAGCTACTAAATGTCAACAAGGGTGTGGAGAAAAGGGAACTCCTTCACGCTGTTGGTGGAACTGTGGATTAGTGTAACCATTCTGGTAAACAATTTGGAAGTGTCTAAAGTAATTAAAAATAGGAGTACCATGTAACCCAACAATACCTTCTTCTGGGTATAAACTCAAAGGAAATGAAATCACCACCCCATAAAGCTATCTACACTCCTATATTCACTGCAGCATTAACCATAATAACCAAGATAAGTAAAAAACCTAAATACTCATTGGTGTATAAATAGATAAAGAAATTGTGGTACATGTATATAAAGTAATATTATTCAGCCCTAAAAAAGAACAAGATACAGTATTGCCATTTGCCACAACATGGATAAGCCTGGAGGACCTTATACTAAGTGATATGGGCCAAAAACAGGAAAAAAAATACATACATTTCACTTATATGTGGAATGTTAAATCAAATACATAGAGATATAAAACAAAGCAGTGGTTACCAACAGTGGGGTGGGGGAAGAAATAGGGAGATGTAAGTCAAAGGACATGAAATAGTAGAAATGTAAGGTGAACAAGTCTAGAGAGCCAATGTACAACATGAATGCTATAGATAATAATAAAACTGTACCGTATATGGCATTCATGCTAAATGCATTGATTTTAGCTCCTCCATAAAAAATTTTTTAAAAAGGCAACTATGTGAGATGATGGATATGTTAATTTGCTTCACCATAATAAAGTTTTTACAGTCTATATATTCAATAACACCATGGTTGCACACCTTAAAAATACATAATAGAATCTTTTTAAAAACTAACACTTGAAGAAAGAATAACTGATACTTAGTGCAAAAGTTCAGGGTTAAATTTTATATCTCTCTATCCTGTCTAAACCTAGGATACTTGACTTATTTATTGTTTTTCACTAAGAGAAAACAGACCTTTAACTAGATCTAGGTTCTGTAGAATGAGAGAAGAATAAGAACTCTAAGAGCTGGAGACTCAACATGGAGTATTTATACTAAATATTTGAGGAGGCACACTAGTCAAATCATATCATACTCCAGTCAACATATATTTTGCAATGGGGAAAAGAGCCTTTTTAAATTGATTTTTTTTGAAGAGATTAACTTTAGAGGGCATGTGTGGGTTAGAAAAGAAATAAAGAAATTGTGAATATTATCCTGTAAAACTAGTAGGTCAGAAATAAGTGTTTTTGTGTGCACAGTCTCAATGTCTATTGACAATGTATTACATAACCTACAAGCAGGCACTAGGCACAAAGCCTATTTAAAAAAAAAAATAGGAGCCATCATCAGATGTTTCATCCAAGAGGCAGTGTCACACTGGGAGGACACCCTGTGACATAGTGATTATGCCACTAGCTCTGAGTAAAGCTACGTTTCTGTCCATCAGAGAGACAGGAATGTTGAGGGCAACAGTCTTAAAAAGCATACCTTTGGCCTCTGCGCTGGATGTGTGCTCCTCCTGGGCTTACTCTCCACCTCCATCAGTTCTATTCTATGTCCATAGAGGCTGACTTTATGAGCTACCCTACTGGGCAGACTTGTCTTCAAGAAGGTGGTGAATTTGGCGAGCTTTCATGGAGTGATATTGCATAAACAACCTCAGATCATTACAGTATCTATTTCTGTTTGGCATTATGTCAGAGGACAGGATAGATGAATTCTTTGTGTTTTGTGACTCATTTGCAGGTGTGAGGACACTGCAGGTCTGTTCTACATGTCTGTCTTCTCAGCTAGGGACTCTAGTCGAAGCGTCAGTCACTCTTTGGGGATACCAGAGAGTGAGGTCAAGAATCTTTTTTCCTGACCTTCTTCCTTACCAGGTCTCTGTGGGTTGGTAGATTTCCCATAACACATCTGTAGCTGCTGCCTGACAGTCTCTTCCTACAACTGTGCTTTCTGAGCACACCCCCTGCTGCTTCTTCATGATGACTCTTGACCACAGAAAGCAGTACATTCTTAATAGAAAACAGCCCCGCAAATACCTTAATCTTAGTCTGATGGGCCTGGGATGGAACTTCTGGCCTTCAGAAATGGAAGAGTATAAATTTGTGTTGTTTTCCAGACACTAAATTTATGTTAATTTACTATGCAAGCAATGGAAAAGTAATACTCTCTATCCTGCTTTTAGAAGATGGAGGAAATCATGAGCCTTGAGAGGCACATTCCTGGGGTTACCTGATCTAGAAAAACAAAACACTGTCTCTCAAGTAGCTTAATACCTGCTTAAAAACAGTTCCTGTCTAAACAACTCTCCCTGACATTGTAAACCACCAAGATAGGACTATTATCAAGTTATTGAAAATAAGGACATTTGCAGACTCTATAAAACATTAGTTACACTCAGGTGGGACTCACTAGTTGTCAGCCAATAGAGCCTCATGTGATCATGAGCTGTGAAAGCTGGAAATGCTTCCATAGGGGAGAGGTGGGTAAGGCAAACAATCAAAGGTCACTACTGGGCAGAGTACAGTGGATCCCATTTTGAGGATGCTCTTAAACAACAGGAGATCTGGAGAAAGGAATGACCACAGGCTGGCACAGAGGCTGTGCCCAAAGCAGATGACAAACTCTCATTTCTTGCCACACTCCAATGAGTCCAGCCACACTCCAATGAGGAGCCCTGTTGGTGTCATCTTGCATATATCTTTTCTCTTGACTTGTGGTATGCACTTTACATTGCTTTCTAGAAATGGAATATTGAAGGCTGGCTCTCTTACAACATGCATTTTCTCATATTCGAAACACAATAGAACATTCTTATATAATGGTGGTTTTCAAATCTCATCTGCAAAATCCTAAAGTCTGAGGCCTTACATGACTAGGGGAGTTTAAGAAATATAGTAGCGATCTTTCTCCTATCTCTCCTTCAACTGCAGGTGCTCTACATCTAGATGTTGATATGTATGAATATTGTGTTAAGATTTTATTTGAGAAAAGGCTTCTGATTCTAATAAAAGTTTGAGTACCACTGAGCAAGATCAAGTTTATCAGATGCACAGAGTGATTCTTTTCTGGCCCCAAACTCTCTGAGATCTAACTAGCAGAACAGGGCAGCAGGCACCTAAGATCCTCCTATTTCTGAAGTTGTGTGATTTATTTCTTATCTTTCCAGGCACAAATGTTGAGAACTGAGAGAAGAAACTTGGTCTCTGTTAGTGATTTTTACAAAACAAAGAAACATTGGGCTCATCAAGAGACTGCATAATTGTAGGTCTTGGCAAATACATTTGACAAGTGGCACCTTCCTTCCTAGCCACATCACTTATCAAAGGAAAGAGTGAACTAGCAAAGAACTTGGGAATAAAATCAAACATTAGCTTGATGACCAAGCTAATCAAACATTAGCTTGATGTCTTCTGGTCAGAACTTCTCCCCACCCATAAATTCACAATTCAGTGGGCTGAATTCACCTCAGTGATTGTGGACCTGGCAGGCTCCCCTCTCCTGAAGTCGCCTCCTTTATCTTAACACACTATGTGCTAGTAAGTAAACCATTAACAGAGGTTTCACGAATTATTTTTCTGAAGGGTTACAAAGCAAGAGTTATTTATAAAGGAAAAGAAAGGAAAGAGTGGGAAGGTAAGGGGAAAGGTGGGAAAGGAAAAGAGGAAAAATACTTCAGAATAGGGCCATGGGGCACTGTGACTAACCCTTCACATCAATGAGATGGTAAGCATTTTGACAATGCCTTCCCTCCATCCCTCAGCTCTTCTCCCCTTTCCTCTCAACCCAATCATATCTCGCTTAAAAACTCTGTGTCACTGCCTGGTGTTTCTGCTCCCTCCATCAAGACAAACCACCCTCCTCTCTACACTGTACAATGCACACTCCAGTCCCAGATCATTCAGTTTTGCAACCTCCTATCTGAGACTTTGTATGGCTGTCACTGAAGAATCTGCTCTGTTCTGCTCAGGATGCCCTGGGAGGAAGAACAAGTTCCTTTGAAAGGGGTATGGAGGGCCTGGTGCTGCTTCAACTTCACCTTGGTCTTTTTCCAATTGTTTCTGCACAGAAGGCAAACATGACTTATTACTGAGAAATATGTCTTTTTTTTCTTCAAACTAATTGGTCTGGTCTATGTAAACAGCTTTTTATTGTCTCTTGACCTGAGAATTATGACATCTGATTGTCCTTGAGGACTCTGACTTCTTTGCTGGTCTTGTGTTTTATAATAATCTCTTTACTGTAATGATAAGCTTAACTGTCTTGTAGTCAGAGGACATGGCTTGCTTGAAAGGCCTTTTTACAGCTTCTTCCTTAAGAAGTGGAGCTCTGTGACGCACTCTTGCAGTATCAGCTACTGAAGAGGATAAGACAGGAGGATCATTTGAGGTCAGGAATTCTAGATCAACCAGGTTCTGGACTGGATGGTCTGGAAACAGCAAGACTCCATCTGTTTTTTCGTTTGTTTGTTTGTTTTACCAAGAACATGTACTGGTACATTGTATACATAATGATCATATTCAACATGGTTATTTTGTACCTGTACATGATATATCTTGGTTTTTCCCCCCTTCCCCATCCCTCCCTTCTGTTTCCACACCTTTCCCACACCTTTCCCTATTTCTGTTCCCATACCTTTCCCTATTTGCAGCAGGGTTTTTTTTTTACATTTTTACTTTTTTTTCCTTTTCTCCTTTCTTTTCTTTTATTTTTCTCCTTTCTTTCTTTTCCCCTTCTTTCTTTGCGTCCTTCTCCCTATCTAGCTCTCCTCTATTTTGAATACTTTTTTTAACCTAATATCTATTATACCTCTTTGTCCTTATTGATGGATATGGTTTCTCATATCAGAGAAACAATTTGATGTGTACTCATGAGCATCTGATTTATTTCACTTAAGAGTTCCCAAGGTGCATCCATTTACGTACAAATGTCTCTATTTTATCCTTTTTACAGCAGAGTAGTACTCCATTATGTAGAAAAACCACATCTTCTTCAGCCATTCATTAGTTGTTGGGCATTTAGGTTGTTGCCAAGACTTAGCTATTACAAATTGTGTTGCTATGAAAATGGTTGTGCATATATCGTGTGGTATGATGATTTTAATTCTTCTGGGAAGATAGCAAGCAGAGGAATAGCTGGATCAAATGGAACCTCTAGTTGTAGTTTTCTGAGGAACCTCCACACTGATTTCCACAGTGGTTGGACCAGTCTACATTCCCACCAACAGTGGAAGAGGGTTCCTTTTTCCCCGCAGTCCCGCCCTCACTTGTTATTAGTTGATTTCTTGATAATAGCTGTTCTTTCTGGAGTGAGATGGAATCTTAGCGTTGTTTTGATTTGCATCTCTCGAATGACCAGTGATGTTGAACACTTTTTCATATATTTATTTGCTATTTTTATTTCTTCATCTGAGAAATGTTTAATCATTTCAGATGTCCATTTTAGGATAGGGTTAACTCATTTAAAAAGATCAATTGTTTAAATCTAAGGTAAAATGACAAAATAATTTTATGTCATTCACATGACATAAAAATCAATCATTTTTTAAAGTATATGATTCAGTGTCACTTAGCATATTCACAATTGTGCAAACATTACCTCTGTTTAGTTCTTTATCACTTCAAAAGAAGATCCCATATGCATAAAGCAGTCATTCCCCTTCCTCTACCCATTAGCAACTATTAATTTATTTTATGTGTCTATGAACTGACATATTCTACATTTTTTTTTTATAAATTAAATCACACACATTATGTGTCCTTTTGTGTCTGGTTCTTTTCACTTAACATGATGCTTTCATACTTTTCCACATTGTTACAAAAGGAGTACTTATTCCTTCTTATTCCTGAATAATATTCCATTATATAAATATACTGCACTCTGTTTATTCATTCATCAGTTAATGGATGTTTTGGTCAGCTTCACCATTTGGCTATTGCAAATGCTACTACTACAGACATTGGTGAACAAGTTTTTTATTTTAATACCTATTTTCAATTCATTTGGGTATTACTTAGTGGTGGGATTTGTGGAGCCATGGTAATTCTATGTGTAGCTTTTTGAGAAACCAATGAACTTTTTTGCATGGTGACTGTACCATCTTACATTCTCATAGGAATGAATAAGGGTTCCATATTTTCCACACCCTAAATAATATTTATTTTTGTTTTAATTATGGCCATCCTAATACTTACGAAGTAGTGTTTCTTTGTGGTTCAGATTTCCACAATGACTATTGACATTGAACTTTTTTTCATGTTTGTTGGCCATTTGTATACCTTCTTTGAAGAAATGTCTATTTAATTGCTTTGTTCATTTTAGAATTGTTTTGTTTATCTTTTTGGTTTTGACTTTTAAGAATTACTTATATATTCTACATACTGGATTTTCATCAGGTATATGACTTGAAAGCATTTTCTCCCATTCTGTAGGTTTTTATAATTTTTCTTGATAGTGTCCCTTAATAACAAATATTTTAATTATAATAAAGACCAATTTACCTATTTTTATTATTATTGTTGCTCATATCTAAAAAATCTTACTAAATATAAAGTCATAAAGATTTACCTGTTAAATTTTATTCTGAGAGTTTCATAGTTTAACTCTTATACTTAGTTTTTTTTAATCTACTCTGATGCATTTTGCTGACAGTAGGAGTCCAACTTTATTCCTTCTAATGTGTGCATCCAGTTGTCAAAGAATCTGTCAAAAAGACTGTTCCTCAAAACTATCCTCATTGTCCTTTATGGTCTCTTTGCCAAAAATCAGTAGACTGTAAATGTGAGAGTTTATTCCCGTAGCTCGGTGGTGGCCAACCTACAGCACACACGCTGCGGCGGGTTTGTTTCTATCATTAAAAGCTTTAAAAGGTTCGCCATCATTGCACCTAGTTGTTACTTGTCACTTCTCCTTCCCATTCGCTGCATTTGGCTCAATTTCTGAACTGTACTGCTTGCCTCAGCATTCTGCCCATTTGCCTTTCTTCTTCAGTGTTGCATTCAAAGAGTGAACACAGCCTTCTTCTTTCATTCCTTACAAACACAACGCTACACCTTGTAGCAACTGAATGCTGAAATTTGAGGATGATGAAAGGGTTTTACTGCACTGAAAAAAAAAATCACAACTGTAAATTGTTAACAGACCACAGTGTTCCTCTCCCAGCTGTTTCTTCTACTCTATCACAGTCATATCTTTCCCAAGCCCTGGCCATTGCTCTCATTTTCTACTTCCCCTGAATTCCAGAGCCCCACTGTCCATGACATGCTAAGAAAGAAACTGAAAATTTCCTGTTACTACAGTTTACAGAACATATTTTCTGCCCATTTGTTTCAAGCTCACCCTTTCAAACTTCATGGTGGGATGGCTGTTCAGGCTTGGTAAGCCTGTCTTATGTAACAAAGAGTTTCATCACTATATCCTTCTAAGTACAACAGCAGTCTTCCTTCCACTGTATGATCTTAGGATGTAGGAACAACCCAGATTTTAAAAGAGCATCCTTTTGTCCCTTTATTTCCTACTGTACTCACGTTGCAGACACCAAAAGAAATGAATAAAATTTCATGTGAGAATAAAATTTCTTATGAAAATTTTAAAAAATACCTAAAGTGCAGGATTTGCTTTTACAACAAAGTGACATCTGTGAGCTTTCTGGAATAAGTGAAAGGATAATGAAGAATGGGGAGTAGGGAGACAGGTTGGTACACTGGCGTGCAAAGAATATCTGTGAGCTTTTATTTGTGGATAAGCTGCATACTTCTGATATGCAACAGGGAGTTCCCTATCAGAAAGGAATTCGGAAGAGGACCTTGACCTCTTAATGCAGTTTTCAAATTAAGAAGCCAATGGCCAAAAGTGAAAATACACAAGACAACATAATTTCAACATGAACAGTGTTAAATGTGGAGTTTCTGAGTTCAGGAGGCAAGCTGTGGAGGGAACCGCAGAACTGGATCTTGGGGGCGGGCAGTGGGGAGGGAGCATGTGAGGATTCCAATGTGAGCTGGGAGTAAAAAGAAAAAAGAAGTCCACTATTGCTGGTTAAAATTTAAAGTGAAAACACAGGAAAAGGCGGATGCTGACAGGATGTAAATTTATTGGCTCTTTAGATGCTGTTACAACAAGCTAGAGTCATGATCTCCCTAAGCCAATTTGGTTCTCTGCCAGACTTTCTGTAATAAAAAGTCTTGGGCTCTCTGCACAGAGGGAAAAGCTGCAGTGGCTCAGGAGAGAAATCACAAGACCATGAGGTAAGATTAAAACCAAACTTGTGGCAGATTTTTTAGTCAGGTTTTGTAGAGATAGATCTTGGAAATCATACAGAAAGCTGGTTTTATTTTCTGCTCTGCAAAATAAAGTATTAAACTAATATGTTTTTATTATTGCAAACAGAAGTAGAAGTTGATGATAATAGTTGCTACTATCTTGTAATTCCATTTTGTTTTCTTTGGGTGATTTGTAAAATTATTAATAAATTGTCTAAACAGATTACAATGGTCTTTATAGTAAATGTTCCTTTCCCCCACCAGTGAAACTTATAAAACAATTTGATCATTCTACTCCATACTCCTAATGCTCAAACAAGCCTATTAGCAATTATTTACAAGTGGTTTTCAGTAAAAGGGGAATAACTAGAAGGACCATTTATGAAAAAAGAAGGAATTGACAACACGAATTTGATAAATTCAAAAGCTCATCCATTTTGCCACTATTTCTCATTTAGAAACTTTCCTTTGAAAATTGCTTTGTTCTTTTTATTCCTTGCAGTCTGCTTCCTGGCAATTTTTCCTCCTCACACTTTTCTCTGCCTTATTTTTCCATAAGTGAATACATGCCTCCAGACAATTTTAACAAAGAATATGGCACAAAATCCAGAAGAATGTACTGTGGCTATACACCAGCTGGAGACTAAAGGTGGAATGACCAGGGCTACATGTGGCTGGATCTTTCTGACTCCTACTTGCTCCTCAGCACTGTGCTGTTTCAACTCGAATCACCCTTGCATGCCTCGGTGGTCCAATACTAATCTCAACATCTCTACCTATTGCTTCTCCCATTTGTCTTTCAAATACTTGATGCTCTTCCTTTGGTTTCTTCCCACAAGATGAACAGCCCTGCATTCAGAAAATTTCAGAATCCTGTGTTTCTCAAGGCTGAAGGCCCTTGAACTGCATCACACAGCCGGACAATGTCCTTAAATTAAACATGTAAGAATTTAGCATGAGCGTCACTCTCCTCAGCTCAAATGTCATATTTTCTCCATTCATCTCTGCAAGGATCCTGGATTTCCTACCTTTTTTTTTTTTTTCCAGTATTGAAATTGAACTCAGGAGCTCTGAAGTACCTCCCTCTTCCCCAGCCTCATGTTGTTGTTAGATAGAGTGTCGCTAAATTGTTTAGACAGGCCTCAAACTTTTGTTTCTTTTGCCTCAGTCTCCCAGGTAGCTGGGAACACAGATGTGTGCCACCATACCCCATACTGTTCATCTTTGATGAATGCCATCTGACCTGATTATCTCAGTAACCTGAATGTTTATCACTTTGCCACCTCTTTTTAACTTATATATCTGCAGCCAGAATGCGCCTCTTTCCTTCTTATTTGTAGAGGAAAGAACTCTGAGGCAAACCATTCACCTAGTGTTACTTTTAGTAACAGATGAGATTGAGAAATGAGAGCTGCCACTACTGGCCAGGGTGTGCCAAGAGTTACAGAAAGAGAGCTTCGGGGAATGTGTGTAAGCTTCAATTGTGTAAAATTCAGCTTTACCAAAGAATTAAATCATTATAAAGAAAAACTGCAGAGGGGCTATTACTGGGAGAAGAAAAAAATGTATGTCTGGGAATATTTATGCCAATAAATCTGATAGCATGAATGTTTGCTTGCTTGCTTGCTTGCTTGTAGAGGTGTGACTGTGCCAATATCAACAAATCTTTTATACAAGAAGTTAAAATTTTGCCAAATACTGTGCGACTCAAGAGTGCCGGACTTTCCCTTCTTTGTATCCCAATTTACAGAGGGACATTTTAGAAACTAGCAGATCAAAAATTAACTCCTTGAATAGTAGAAAAAAACCCTCATCCTGTCAACAATACAAAAAGATGCTTGGTTCAAGGGCTTCAGGAAATTATGGTAGAACCTCTAATTTGTTTTTCCTCTGAGTTCTCTGGGGCTGACATTTAAATGCAAAATAAAATTTTTGTTTTGGAGGATTTTTTTTCAATGCTGGTGTTACATCTGGAGGTGGACTGTGAGCTGCTGCCCTGTTAGAAAATACACTTCCCGGTGATTGCAAACCCAGCTACAGCAACGAATTAAAGAAACTGAGTTTAAATTAAGAGAAGACAATTTATTTAGAAGACAATTTATTTAAAAGTGGTGAAAAGGGAAAGGGAGATGATAGATAGTTACTCGAGGAGTAGAGAGCATTCAAAAGCAAAATATTCGTGGGCCCTTGGTTGTAGCCCCTTTTTATTGAGGTTTTTCTCTCTATGTTGGCATTTGGAGTTTGGAAATTATGGGTGGGTGGCTTAGGGCCAGGTTATATAGATGTAAGAATCAAAAAGGAGAGTTTGTTTTCTTTATGTTAATCAGATCACCTCGGGCCTTCCTGGAACCAGTCTCTTTGTCTTTGTCTCTTTTAACTGTTGGAATCCATGTGCCTTTATGTTTCTAACTATTTGATTATAGCTGTCTGGCTTTTAGAGTCTGTCTATAGAGGTCAAAATTGTCCATTAATTTTTAATAACATCTAAGGAGGCCTTTACTCTATTTTTTCCCTACCTATGGGGATCCCTGTCCCTACATTTCCCCCTCTGAGAAAAACATCCAACTTCTGTTGGGGAACCCAGCGAAGACCAATTTGGCTTCTTTGAGCTGAATGGGGTTGTAGCTGGGGAGCAGTGGATAGGAGTCTTTAGCAGGGAGGTTTTGTCTAATGGGTCTCAGCAGAAGATGTCTGGCAACTTTATAGTGAGTTTTATTTGTATGACCACTTGGGGTTTGGCAGCCTCTAGGCAAAGAAAAAAAGAAAGCTTTACCAAAAGATTAAAGATATGTATGACTAAAGCATGAGAAAAAGGATGGAGGGGCTGGGGATTTAGCTCAGTAGTTAGAGTGCTTGTCTAGAAAGCGCAAAGCCCTGAGTTTGATTCCCGGCACCAAAAAAAAAAAAAAAAAAGAAACAGGATGAAAAAAGAAGACTGGGTGAGGAGCCATGTTAGATATGGTCTAATAATGATTGTAACCAGCTGGCCCTTAAGATTTTAGGCAAGTGTCAGTGATTGGAGATTTTCTCTGTATGTCTGGCTTAAATTATTATTATTTATATTTCTAGCTATGTCTTCTTGTTGTTGGATGTTCAAGACCAAGTTAAGTTGAGACCTTTGTCAAACATAATAATTTATCTCCCAATATGTCAAGGTTAGTCAAGTCTCTTCAGGCATTTCTTTTGGGGTTATGATCAGAGCCTCTTTAGCTCTTAATTTATCCTCTGTCAAATGCGTCATCTGCCAAGATGGGACACAGTCTGTATTAGACCATGTGGTGCTCCTTGGAGACATGGGAACAGTTTTCCCTTTAATGACCCTCCTTCGGCAGGATGCACACTGGCTGACTCTTGTTTGACCTCTAGGGCCTAACAATCTCCTTGTTCAGGAGGTTGTGTGACTTACTAAGGTTTTCTTTTTTCTTTTCTTTTCTTTGGAGCTGGGGATCGAACTCAGGGCCTTGTACTTACAAGGCAAGCACTCTAACCGCTGAGCTAAATCCCCAGCACTAAGGTTGTGTTGTAGTAAGGCCCCCTTATGTCCTGGGTCTTTATTGACCTTGGAGGGCAAGGGCCAAAATATTGGCTGTCCTCTTAGCCCAGTTACCTTTTAGTTTTGGTCCCCCAAACCTTAGTTGATGAACACCAAGCAAGAGAAGATAAGTTATATTTGGTGGTATAGTAGAAGCAGTTAACTTTATGATTTTGTTTAGATCTCGAGTCTATCATATAGCTTTAAATCTGGAAGAGATAAAAGTAAAGAGCCAATTAAGCATGTATGGGCCAAACAGTAAGATCAGAAAAACTATTATTAGTATGGCCCACAACTGTTTCTACCAGGAAGAACTAGTGATGGCCTCCCACAAACAGGGTAAGGAAAAGGTCTAGGGAGCTTCAGAATCTGACATAGCATTAACCTGTCATCTAACATCTTCAACAGCCATTTGGATTTTAGCAGAAGAATCAATACTGTATACACAATATTCAGTTTTTACAATCACACAATTCTTCTTTGTGCTATTGTTAGGATGTCTAACTCTTGGGTCTCTTTAAGAAGGTTGTAAAGAGGCCTGGCTAGCATCTTTAAGATCTAAGACGAGAAGCTGGCTGAGGCTGGAATCTGTGTCAATAAAGTATAGGGATTGGGCACAACTGTATGTAGAGGCTCCATGGCCCCACTAATGAGGCATAGGTCTTGAAGTGGTCTCTATTTAGTAAGCTCCTTTGACTGATGATATGAGTATTATAGGGGCTGACAGTGTCTCCTAAGAGTCTATTTAAGTAGTAAAGTGTCTTGGAAAAGATAACAATTATCTTAGAACAATTATCTCAAAATTATTTCTTGAAACAGGTAACAATTATAAACTTTTACAGGAAAAAAAACTTGAGACCAATAACCATACAGCATTCTAGCACAACAATCGTGATGACCTTATTTTTGAACTTCACCTAAATGTCCCATCTTAGTACAGAATAGCTCTAATCAGTTACCATATGTAATTATAAGATATTAAATCATATAGAAACCTATTACTTAATTTGTTATCTTTTAATAAGACACCAAAGTTATTAATGTCTAACCTTTAATTTTTAGCATGACATTGTCTGGACTGTTTAGTACCTAAGTGTCATGAGACATATAACACATTATATAAGCTTTGATTTGTTTGTTTTGTTTTTTTTTGGTGCTGGGAATCGAACGCAGGGCTTAGTGCTTGCAAGGCAAGCACTCAACCACTGAGCTAAATCCCCAGCCCACACATTATATAAGCTTTGAAAGAGAAAAGAAAAAAATTATCATTTGTATGGTGGTGTCGTGTTGGCTTGACATGCACCTCTTTTTATAAGTAGCTAGAACACAAGTAAGAGAAAGATTGGTCCAAAAGCAGACAACTGATAAGGGTCAGTTTAACATTGAAATATCTCCTCAGGGTGTCTCTAAGAGCAAAGATCAATTGGACATAAGCTATTTCACTCTCTTTTATCTCCCTCCTAGAAAACAGTTCTAATTGGTGTATGGTGTTCTTATTTATAGCCCCCTGTACTTGGCCACCTTTTCTGATCTGCTGAGGGATAACCCGGCCATGCTCTAGTACAGTAGAAGACAAGAGCCTTCCTTTTTAAACTTTGGGAATCTAATCTTTCCAGTGTCTAAGAAGACATTCTAGGGGCCATGGTGTTGGAATAGCTGATTGTCCAATCCCCATCTAAATGAAGAGAAAGGCGATAGTAAGGGAAACTTTTATACCCATTGAAGTGTAAAAGTTCCCCTCCCCCATCAAAGTGGGAAAGAAAGAATGTCTAGGACTTAGCCCACCCTGTTGTAGGCTTTACCTAGGACATCTCTCCTCCTGCCTAAGGTGGGAGAAAGCCTGTCTGAGACTCAAACCCACAACACCTTCCTCCCAATGAGGCACACAACAAACAGGGAGTTCAAGTCTGCAGATATTTGAATCCCTCACTGGCCATTACCATTGTTGGGACTTATCTGCCTTACCCACCTTACCCATGTATGGATTTAGGACAGCAGCCCCCTGAGGTCTTCCTCCCTGTGGAATTGGACCAGGGCCTTTACAACTCATCTTACAATGGTACCTGTGTTACACCTCAAATGGAGACAGCACCAGGAAGGCTCCTTTAAAAGAGCTTGAGCAAGATCTTAATACTAAATCCATGCTTTCTTTTTTTAATGGCTATACTCTCTGAGGAGGAGAGGTGGTGTTGTTACAGTTGAGTGGGCCAGAAATAGTCCCAGTCCTTGTGTACAACGAGGAAAGAATTCCAAGCGCACAGTTCATGGTAAGTAGCTGCGTTTATTGGAGAACTCCAGGAAGGTAGCAGCCAGGACAAGGGAAAGGAAAAAGGGTAGGAAGGGTAGGCACATGCATGCCAATGTGGTGCAAAAGTTGTGTGAATGGCACAGATGGCGTGGGAATGGGCCTCTGCCAACTCAGGCTCCTTGGATTTAAAGGATAGCTGTCTCTGACTTCTAGGTGCCTCCCATTGAGTCTCTCACTGGAGTCAGAACCCTGCCCCCTAGGATGGGGTAGACAGGCTTTTGTTACTATGTTTTGTACTTCCCCTAAGAAGGTGGGCATGTAGATAATCCTTAAAATATTTATATTTATAGTTAAACTTTTGGGGAAGGGAGTGGCTCATTCAACTCCTTTGTTTCTAACTGTACTAGTGTCATTGTAACCTAAGGGCAAGCAAGCAGCTGCCAGTTGTCCCCAGTAGGGGGCAGGGGCAAACAAGCATAACAAGTCTCTAGGAGGGGGGCCCAGACAGGGCTTTTTAAGTATCTTGAGTGAGGTGACAAAAGAGAGACAAGCAGCACTGGAAATCTTAGCCTGCCAGGAGATGTAGGGGAGAAACAGAGACAGGTAATAGTCTGGAGAAAATCTCAGCCCTGGGCCCTAGCACAAACAAGTCTCTGGGAACCTTGTTTCCTCTAGTCACCCAAGCAACTTTTCTCTTACCAGCACTGGCTAGGCTTTATCTAAATTTACTCTGAAAAGCTTATTTATATTTAAGGAACTCACAGATTAAAGTCTGTATCTATTGTCTAGCAATCGTGAATTACATTTTTAGTAAAGGCATATTCATCAGTGCATTCCCTATTCCCTCCCACACACATGAGAATCAAATCTAGGGGTGGGGAAAGGGGAGGACTGGGAAGTTGGGGCCTTCTCTAAGAGTAAGAAAATGAGGGAAAAAAATGAACCATTGGACTCCTTCTAGGCATAAGTCTATAGACTTCACCAAGTCCCACGGATGGTGTCAACCACCACTTGATAAGCCACTTGTATCTGCATGGCTTGGGACATGATCTCAGCCACCCAAAAAGGGGAGCTATGGCTTTCACGTGCACTGACTATATGTCCTTCAGTTCAGAAAAGAAGGACAGTTTAGAAATCCTTCCTGTAAAGTCTTAAGTGTTTTGGCCCGTATATGTGCTGTTTATGGAACTAGCTTCCTCTAGTATCACCTAGAGGTCGGTTCTTTCCACTATGTCTCAGGTTCAGTCTCCCGAGCCTGCTGGCCAGGAAACTGTGCTCAGCACAACTGGACTGGGCACGTCCTCATGTGTGTCCTCCTGACAAGTAAGATCTTAAAGTCTCATCTGACCCAGAGACGGGATACGTGTTCTTTGCTTAAAATGACATTCCTATCTTTGGCACCCTAATAGATGGGTTATTCATGATCTATGGACTTAACTAGAAAGTTTCAGTTGTAAAAGAGAAAGGTTAACCCAAAACTTTTAGGATTCCTCCTTCTCAGTTTATCTTTTCTATCTTCAGCTATACCATGCTTTCTCACATATAATATACATTATTGATTTTAATACATCAATTTATATACCCATGTTGTACTAGCATTTTCTTTAAAATAAAACATTATTTAAATGTTAAAATGTACAAACAAATTAACCCTATTTAAAGATATTGTTAAATCAATGTCATAATACAATACTATGTCATTTTAAAATTTACAAAATGCCAGTGTAGATTACATCTAGGACAAAAAGCAGAGAATTTGTATCACTTGATAAGCTTTTAGCTACAATAATAGAACACCAAACGGAATGTGGCTTAAAATTTAATGACACTTGTTCTTCACTTAACAAGAAGCTCTGAGTTGGACAGTCCCACAGTTAGGACAAGGAATCAAGAACATGACATCATCAAGGACTCAGACTCTTCCCATACTTCTGCTCTGCCATCCTCAGAATGTCCATGATCTCTTCCCTCATGGGAAAAGATAGCTGGCCTAGCTTCTGAATATCCTGTCTTCACAGGAGTAAAAAAGCACTTACTTTTCACTTGCCTCTTGTTCAAGGAGAAAAATTTTCTAAGAAGTTCCAGGCTGACCTCATCTTACATCTCACTGACCTGATCTGAGTCACATGTCTTTTCCTAGACCAGGGCTGGTAGATAGAAACCAGACTCTGTGAACAGGGTATGCAATTGTATATCTATATTTCTTCTTTGGGCAAAGAAAAGATTCATTCTCTCAGAAATAATGTTCTTCCTCAGTAACTTTCAATAACATTTAACTCCTGCAGAATTCCAACAATTTTTATTTTAAAGATTTCTTGCCCACTCGTGAGAAGGGCAGCTGAACTCTTCTGAAAGTTACTCTAAAGGCCTGGGGATTTAGCACAGTGGTAGACAGCTTGCATAACAAGTGTGAGGCCCTGGGTTCAGTCTCTAGAGCGTGTGTGCATGCACACACACACACACGCACACGTGCAGGCACAAAATGAACAAAAAACACAGCAACAACAACAAACTTGCCCTGAGGATTTTGCCCTAGTCTAAAAAACCCCTTGAATATCCTCTTTAACCTGATTAATTTTCAGTTCTTTGAGGATAGAAAATGGTCTTTAATCAGGCATATCAAAATAGTCTTTTTCCCTCAGTAGAAGAGAAAAGAAGAATGTCTCCTTGTCCTGTCTGACCATTTCCTAAGAGACGTTGACATTTCTTTAAAAATATTTTAAGAGTTATTTAATTCTTAAGAATTAATTTAATTTTAATTAAGGGAATCTACATATTTTAGAGAGTCTATATATTTTAGTCTGATGGTCTCTCCCTTAATTTAAAAAAGCTGCAATTTTTTTTTTGCAAATTCTATTGATGTATAACATACACACAAAACTGCACAAGAACAAATTGTACAGCGTAATGAACTGTCACAAATTGAACGCATCTTTGTAGCCAAAATAAAGAAAATACAAGAATATGGAACCCCAGAAGCTTCCTCATGCTCCCTTCTAATAAGTACTGTCTATCTCAAGGACAACCACTGTTATGCTTTCTGGTATTATATACAGTCATGTGATGCATAACAATATTTCAGTCAATGATGGACTACATATGCCACAGTGATTATTGTCACCTAATCATGTCATGGTTGCCTTATTTTGTGTAAGCACATTCTACCATGTTCACACAATGAGGAAATTGCATGAAGATGAATTTTGCAGAAGATATTCTCATCTCTTTTTTGTGGAGAGTGGTCCTGGGGATCAAACTCGGGGCCTTGGGCTTGCTAGGCAAGTGCTCTAACACTGAGCTAAATCCCCAGCCCTCATATTGTTATCCTTAAGTAATATATAACGGTATTATTTTTATTTTATTTTATTTTTTTTGAAACCAAAAAGAACAGACAAAATTTTTTTTAAAAGAAAAGGGGGAAAAATGAAGAAAATTACTCTGTTGATTCCTTGGGCTGTGTCTAAAGATGATATTCTGAATGGCCTCATAGCATAAGGCACTTTGCACAAATAAGTAATAAGCTCTTCAGGCTTAAAAAATGGATGAGTAATCAGGGAGAAGTTGAAATGCACTCAAACAGCCAGCTGTGGGACACACAAGTTTGTCTACAGTTTTGAAGTTCTCCAACATAACTGTATTATTTTTGAACTATAAAAATGGATTCAACCTAAATGCCCAACAACTAACGAATGGCTAAAGAAGATGTGGTTTGTCTACATAATGGGGTACTACTCTACCACAAAAAAGGATAAACTAGAGACATTTGTAGGTAAATGGGTGCACCTTGGGAACATACTCTTAAGTGAAATAAATCAGACATGCATGAGTACACACAGAAGTTTCTCTGATATGAGAAACTGATAGTGTAAATAAGGACAAAGAGGTATAATAGATATTATGTAAAAAAAAGACAGTATTCAAAAGAGAGGAGAACTAGATAGGGAGAAGGGGGAAAAGAAGGAAGGGAAAAAGAAAAGAAAGAAGAAAGGAAAAAAACGTAAAAATGTAAATAAACCTGTTGCAAATAGGGAAAGGTGGGGGAACAGAAGGGAGGGGAGGGGAAGGGGGGAAAACAAAGACACATCATGTACAGGTACAAAATATCCATGCTGAATATAATCATTATGTATACAATGTACCAATGAACCATGTTCTTGGTTAAAAAAAAAAAGGATTCATATGTTATATACCTGTTTTTGCCCTCCACTTTCACTCAAAAATTATGTTTCTGAGATACATCTTTGTTGCTGCACATGATTGAAGCTTTTAAATTCTCATTACTGGTTAGAATTCCTCTAAATAAATTTATCCATTGTAACATAGACGAGACATTTGTCCGATTTCCTGCGTAGAGATATATGACTATAACTGCTATGGACACCCCATTGCATGTCTTTTAGTGAACATTTTCATGCCTTCCTGTTGGGTATATACTTTAAAATACAAGTGCTGGGCCGAAGGTATGCATTTGTTCAGCTTCAGTGGAAACTGCCACATTATTTTCCAAAGTTATTGTAACAATTTGCACTCTCATCAATCATGTGTAGGAATTCCAGATATCCCAAATCCTTGCCAATACTTGATAGTTTCCTTCCTCATTTTAGTCATTCTCAGAGATAGTTCTCCTTCAATTTCCATCAGTCTGGGGCAACCTGTATTGCTTTTTTTCCCCCAGACTTGAATTAAACTAGCAAACACATTTTAGAGAAAAAAAATTTTCCCTAGGATTGTAATATTGTTGCTGAGTTACTCCTCTGCTGTATTCCAGTTGCAAGGCATCACTAATCAGGGAAGAAAACATTAACAATACAAACTGTCAAATTGTATTTGTGTTTTAGAAGAAAACCATCAGTAATATTTTTATTGTTTACCTGTATTTTATAGTACTAGGGATTGAACCCAGCACCTTGCACACGCTGGGCAAGTGATCTACCACTGATCCATATCCCCAGCCCAGTCCTTTTTAAAGCAGGATTAACCTTTTAAGCTTATGGTCAAAAATTTAGTTTTTATAGCCTTTTGAATATACTATACCGTTATGTCTTGTATCTAGCTGTCCCCAGAAAGCCTCATGCAGTCATAAGTGGGGCTTTTTGGAGATAGCTGGATCTAGCATGTGTGGTACTGGGATTAAGGGTGTGTGATTACTAAATTAGTCCACCGATTGGTTTATCATAATTCTGGGTGTGATTAACGGGAAGGCTCGCCCTTGGTGTGGGTGGTACCACTCAAAAGCCTGGCAGCCTGAATGCAATAAAAGGGAGAGGCAGGCTTACCTGCTGTGGCTTCAGCTGTTTCACTGCTTGCTGCCATCTGCCTGCCCTGCCCTGCCCTGCCATGAACTCCTTCTCTTCTGAAATACCCCTTTGCTATGTTGCTCTGTCTTGGAGCCAACCAACTATGGACTGAAACCTCTACAAACTGTGAGCTAAATAAATTTATCCTCTTTTTTTTTTAATTTTTTTTTTTTTTTTTTTTTTTGGTGCTGGGGATTGAACTCAGGGCCTTGTGCTTGCAAGGCAAGCACTCTAACCTCCGAGCCAAATCCCCGGTCCCAATCTTTCCACTTTTAATTTGTGGGTGTCAGATATTTTGTCCCAGCAATGATAAAAGTAACTAAGACACATATCTTAATAAAGTTTAGTCAGGTTACTGTTGAATTACTGTGAACTAATAAAAATTATCCTTATTAATTTTCTTAATTATAACGTTGTTCAAATGACATGTAATTTAACAAATTATTTGCTTTGTACAATTTATGATAAGCATTTGCTAAACCAGATAATATAGAGGTTCTACATGTGACTTCAAAGGCTGATTGATTAGCTATTTAGTTAGTTCATTTAGCTAATTACTTTCTTACTTTTTTTTTTTTTTTAAGCACAAAGACAATTCTTACCTCCCAGTTAGGGGTTAAAAGTCTGAGAATAAAAAGTGTGGCCAAAACTGAATACATTTTTGAAACTTGTCTTTAGTCTTCAGAAAGCTGCAAAAACACCTTACTAGCTAGCAGTTTGTTTGCATTACTGAAGAGAAAATTCATATTTTTAAAAAAACATTTTTATTCTTAAAAAGAACTGATACATTTACCTTCCACCAATGCAAAGTCTTCCTATCTATCTGCTGCTTTATGCTCTCTTCTGTTGGTCCTAAATCTTATAGACTAGAATCTTTCCACATTTTCATAAACACTTACCTCATTTTCTCAGAACTCCTCTTATTATACCTTGTTGTTTTCTACAGCTGCCTTCAAAGGAAGTCTTCTGGCTCACAGGATCAATTCCAAGTACTGTATCTAGCTGCATCCTCTGTACCAGGAATGAAAGTGAAGGACACGTTCACTGACTTGATTTATATAGCCATGGTATCTGGAATAAATTCCTGCTTATTAATGTTATATGTGTTTGAGAAATGTGCCATGCTCAAACAAGTGCCTCTCTATAAGTGAATCAATTTAAAGAAATATATTGCATTCTACTTCGAAGGTACGCTTAAAAATCCATACCTTTGCTATCAAAAAAAAATCTCGTGCTTCTCTTAAAAAACAAACACCAAACCAACTGAGGGAATTTGGGTTACTGCCCAAAGAATTATCCTTATTAGGGTTTGGAATTATAAATATGTTAAGTTGTCCAAATAACATTAGACTTTGGAATCTGGTTACTCTTCCCAGAGTCAAAATTAACCTTAATTGGCAAATTCTTGTCTCCAGTTAAGCAACCTGTTTTCGTTGTACTGTATTGTTGCCAACTGCAGATATTCTCAAACCTGTTGGCATATATTTGTGGCAAACAGGTCAAGATCCGGAAAAAATATTTTCATACATACATGCATTCACTTACAATACTATTTTTTCATGAATAAAAAGAGGTGATATATTTTGGGGTATGGGATATATCAGCATTTCCTACACTTGGCAACTTGTCCTTCTTTTGGGGTATGGGATATAAACTATTTAGAAAGCAAACCATGCCAGGTCTAAGTAAGTAAACCAAAGCAAAACAGATCAGATTCCTTCCCCCAGTTTTGTGAACTGATTTGTAACCTAGTGACTCAGGTACATATGTACACCGTAGCTTGGCGCCTGCTTTTGCCCCATGTATTGCTTAGCAAAGTCTTCGGACATGTGAAATTTCCCCACCTCTTCTCCTATGCCCCCTTCCACAAAATGGAAACTGTTGACTTTGACTCATATTTTCTCAAACCTTTCTCACTCTACCCTCAAGCTTTCTCACAAACTAAAAGGAAACAAATCAAGGATGTACCCTCTGGCCCATTTTTTAAAAAGTAAGCAGTTTCCTTCCTAGAGAGAGGACACTGCAGTAACAATGGGTTCAAACAGTTACAAAGTTCCATGCATGAGACATAAGGACAGCACCAAAAAGTTCTGATAAACTGAACCTGTACATTTTCCACTTTGTTTTTCTTTATTGCCAATCAATATTTTGAAAACTATCAGCAAAGCAGAGATGGCAGCAGTCACAGCTACTGTTCTGTGAGTTGAAAGACTCAAATTCTAGTCCTGAATTCTCCACATACCCACGTACTAGCTCTTAGAGTCAGTTTCCTCATCTGTAAAATAAGGAAGTTTAGGCCATCTTTGCAGTTTTTAATAGTGCTCAATGGACTGCAGAAGTGCTTCACGGGTTCTGCAAACATCTGATGTTAATTTTACCGGTTCTGGGGACACTTTAAGACAACAAACATCCACTGATAAGCATAACCATATAGTTTTTGCTCATCCATATAGTTTTATTGTAATGTCAGTGACTGACATTACAATACTCTTTTTCATTATATGTTATGCATTTTATAATTAAGATATCAAGTTATGGACTCTTTCTTTCCTTTCTTCTTTCTTCTTGCTTGAGATTTGTTGGTATTCTTGGATCCAAGATTGTATCTTTTTTATTTTTTTAAATTTTATTGATACATTTTAGATATACATAATGATAACATTCATCATAGGGAATTTGTACCTGTACCTGTTCTATCTTGATTCTTCTTTTTTTTTGCATTTCCCTCCCCTTCCTTCAATCCTTCTTCCCCTCCTTATTTACAAAGGCTTTGTTTCCATTTTCCCCCTCTATTCTCTTTTTTCTTGCCCCTTCTTTCCTTTTTCCCTTCCCCTTTCCTTGTTTCCCTTCCCGTCTGAACATATTCTTCCCATTTCCCAATATCTATTACAGATTTTGCTCCTTATTTACACTTTAAGTTTCTCACACCAGAGAAACCACGCGATATTTGAACATGTGTGTCCAATTTATTTCATTTAAAGAGTATGGTCTCAAAGTGTATTCATTTACCTAGAAATGTCTCAATCTTATCCTTCTTTATGGCAGAGTAGTACTCCATTGTATAAAAAAATACATCTTTATCTTTTCATCAGTTGATGGACATTTGGACTATTTCCAAGATTTAGCTATTACAAACTGTGCCACTACAAACTGGTGTGTATATATCACAGTGGTGTGATGCTTTTAATTCTTTCAGGAAGATACCAAGAAGGAGGATATCTGAGTCAAATGGAACCTCTAGTTTTGTTTCTTTCAAATATTCTGGAAAGTTCTCAGCCATTATATCCTCAAATAGTGTTCCTTCTGTATCATTTCCTTCTATTATTCCAAATAGATATACATCAAACTGTCTTATTCTGTCCTCCAAATTTCCTCCCCTCTTTTTCCTATTTTCCGTCACTGTGTGTCTCTGGATTGCATTCTAAAGATATCTTCAAACCTATTTTCTAGCTCACTGATTCCCCTCACCTGTGTCTAATCTGCTGCCTAACTGATCCACTGAGTTTTAATTCAATAATATATTTTTTCTAGGTTCCCTGTACATGTTTTCAATCTTTTTCAGAACACTATCTAAACATTAAAATCAGTTATTTTATATGACATTTCTGATTGTTCTAAAATATGAAGCCTTTGCGGTTGGTTTCCACTACCTATTCTTTCTATGAGCTCTCACTATAATACTTAGTATTCTTATTTGGTTTATAAATTTGACTAAAAAGTACTCATTGGCCTTGGCAGTTTCACTGTGGAAATATTTTGTGGCTTATAGTCTAGCTGCCTTAAAATTAAAAGTTTAAAAAGGGCCAGGAATTTAGCTCAGTGGTAGAGTACCCTAGATTCAATCCCCAGTATCACACGCACACAAAAAAGGTTACCTATAAAACATGTATGCTCCTATTAAATCTTTCATAGTGCTTTCAATTTTTATTAAATTCATAATGTGTATATTACTTTCCCAGTTTTGTTTAAATGTACTCTAAAAGTAAAAGAAAACATGATCTCACTCTTACCCATAACCAAGTATCTATTTGTTCCATGTGAGCTTTCTTCCCTTACACTGTTTTCTTCCAGCAATGAGAGCTTTCTGAATTCATAAAAATAAGATAAACAAACAAAAAAATCCCACTGCATACTCTTTGGACTTTCCTTTTCTCTCTAATTTTGTCCTAGAAATACAGTCAAGTCCATGGCTCACTTGGATTTTTGTGTTGTGACCAGCCTCTACCTAAGAGATGACTCCAGGTTACTTAGTTCCTCCCTTGCCTGCTTCATCCTGTCTGCTGTAAAGTTAGTGAATAGCAGCGGAAGAAAGCACAGAGCTGAGGCAGAATTTGGGCATTTTCTGGGGATGGCATCTGTTGAGTGAACAAGGTACTGGTGCAGGAGAAAGGACAGAAGAGGGATTGGGCTGAAGGAAGAACATAGGAAAGAGAATAAAAGGGATACAAAAACACTGGTTTAATGCACTCTCCTCATTTTTAAGATGGGGAAACTGAGACTTGAAAAGCTGAAGGGACTTGAGAGGAGGGAGAAAATCCAGGGTCTAAGCTGGGAAACAAGAGACCAATCTGTCTCTGCTTCCTCAAAGTCACCAAAGACTTATTCCCGTCACACAGCTGTGGCCTCCGAGGGGTGAGAGGCACAGGGAAGAAAACAGGAGACAGGAATGAAACAACTTGAACTGAATAATGTGAAACGTTCAGTCAAATTAAAAGCATGGGGCCAAGGTCAGCCAGAAAGTTGACTTCCTTGATCCTTAGAAAGAACATCAATCTAAGAACAGGAAGACATGTCTTCTATTAGGCTGAGCCACATAAAATCATCACTTCTGTAGGTCAAAAATGATGAAGTAGTGATAATTTCATATAGTCAACCCAAAGTTCCAGCTCCAGTGCTCTGTAGATGTTTGGGATTTGGGGAGGGCTCCCACATCTCTTCGGTGAGTGCTATCTGCCATACCTAAGTTATAGAGATTTTGCAAGGACTAATCCAAATTACAGAACACTTACTAAGCGTCTGCTGTGGGTAATTTCTGAAGAAACAAAGAGAACAAAGGTGTAACCCTTATTTCCAAGGAGCTAGCAGTCCAATAGAAGAAAAAGAGAAAGAGTTAGAAATGATAAGCAAATAATAGAAGAAACAATAAAGCCTGCAGGATTGAGGGTTGTTAGAGAATAAATCTCTGAATTGGGCTCCGGTGAAGTTGAAGCTTCATGCATAAATGAGAAGAGACATCACTAACAAGGAGAGTCTGAGTGAAGGCGTGAAGATTGAAAGTGCACAGGACATTGAGGTGTGCTACATCAGTCTAAAAGATAGAAAGGGTGGAGGGAAAGACGAGGTGATAAAGGCTGTTGGGGCACATAGTACCAATGTTAAAAAAAAAAAAGACTGGATAATACTGCAGCCAGAAAAACTATGGAGAAGCAAAGAAATGATTTACAAATGTCAAGTCCTACTCATCTCAAAGACATAAAAGAAAGCCTCCCTAAACACTGATGCTATCCCTTCCCCTCTGTCTCAACAGGTTTGTCTTGAATCCTAGGCTGATTTGTCAGACTTCTATATAGAGTGCTTCCTCTCTATAAAGGTGTTCTTTCCTGGGTCCAGGTAAGTGAGATATGGGAACTGTCAGCATAATTTAGACGGTAGGAAAGAGGAAGTGACTCAGTTTGGCGAGAAAGGTGCTGTCTCATTGTTCCCCAAACTTCAACCTTCCCTTCTATATATTACTTTCTCTGATCTCTTTCAAGGAAGATGTGAAATCATTACATCCAAGGGAGCACAGAAATGCTATGAGCACCCAACCCTCTGCCTCCCATTACTGCTCCCTGGCAATGAAGTCATATAGTGTCGGCAAGCTTAATCACACTCCCCATTTTCTCTCTCCCTTATCAGCTAGGAGCAATTTAGGGGCACTGTCTACTTTCATTAACTAGCAAGAGGTTTGTGCAATCCCACCAGACCTCAAAGATCCTCTTCCTATTCAAGGGCATGAAAGCTTGATATGGTTATAATGGAATTTAGGGGCCAAGAATTCTGTTCTACCAATGCTTCCCATAAACTAAAAGAAAGAGCCAGACTGACTTGATAACAGATTCTTGCTTTGCTTCTTATTTTCTATGTGGTCTTTGGCAAAGATAATCTCTCTGAGGCACTATTTCTTCACTTCTAAAAGGGAGAAGATTGTGGTGACAATTATAGATAAAGTATCTGGTCCCTGTAATTAGCCAGAAACACTCTAACTGCTATCATCACCAACACCACCATTATTAAGTCTGAACTAATACAAACTCCTTGATGGTCTGATCCCTTTCCTCTTATTCCCCTCCAGCTGGCAGTCAGAGCACTAGTTTAAAAACAAAAATCACGTCACATCTATATTACTTAAAACCTCTCTCTAGCACTCACTGTACTTTTTTTTTTCCCCTGATAATTGAACCCAGGACCTTGCACACGCTAGTCAAGTGCTCTATCAATGAGCTATACTTCCAACCCTCCCCACTGGACTTTAAATCCAAGCTCTTTCTTCTGGCCTCCAGGGCCCACTTTGGCCTGGCTTCTGTCTCCTCCATGGCCAACCCTACTGCATTATTTTGTCCCATAGCCCACACTGCTCCAGGCTGCTGGCCTTCTCAGTTCCTGACACACAACCAGTTCTGTCCATCTCAGGGCCTTACCCTCAAGTGTTCTCTGCCCAGAAGACACTTTCTGCTCCACCCTTTCACATGGCTGCACCTTTTGGATGCACGTAGAAGTAACCTTTTTTGACTACACTACCTTATATAATTCTATTCCTTTATATTCTTCACCAGCTTATTATCACTATTCTCTAATAATACATTAGTGTGGCTGTTTACTTAACACCCACCTCTTCAGTAGAGAACAAATGCCAGGAGGGCAGGAAACATTTTGCTTTTTTTCACCACTGTTTCTCCAGTACCTAGACTGCCAGTGGAGAGTGTATTATTACTGTCATTATTAGGCAGCACTTTGTGTAATACTGCTAACAGATATAAATAAATCTGGCATTATTTATGACCTCAGCATCTCAAAGAGGTTAGGATGTCCTTACGAAGATTACCAGTTGTGTTTCTTTTTGCAACATTTAACTATTTTCTTGGACATCTGAGGTTGAACTTCCTCTTTTCTGTATCATACAAATTTTCCATAATAAGTATTTTTAATACAATTTTTTATAAACTGTATTTTAATAACTAGACTTGTCAAAAGAAATCTGATTAAAAATGTTTTTAAAAATAAAATTTAACTGTAGTGATATACACACAACCATTTTTGGGGCAACACAATTTGTAATAGCTGAGTCTTGGAAACAACCCAAATGCCCAACAACTAATGAATGGCTAAAGATGTGGTTTTTCTATACAATGGAGTACTACTCTGCCATAAAAAGGACAAACTTGAGACATTTATAGGTAAATGGATGCACCCTGAGAACATACTCTTAAGTGAAATAAATCAGGCACAGATGAGTACATATCAAATTGTTTCTCTGATATGAGAAACCATAAGTGTAAATAATGATAAAAAATGTATAATAGACATTATGTAAAAGAAAGATAATATTCAAAAGGGAGGAGAACTAGAGAGGGAGGGGGGAAAGAAGGAAGGGAAAAGAAAAGAAAGGAAAAAGGGGAAAAATGGAAAAATGTAACTAAAGCTGTTGTAAATAAGGAGGGGAGGGGGAGTAAAAGAGAGGGGTGGGGAAGACCAAGATTTATCACGTACAGGTATAAATTAACTATGATGAATGTAATCATTATGTATACAATGTACCAAAACATGTTCTTGGTAAATAAAAAAAAAAGTAAAATTCATAATAAGAAAAGCCAATAGTCAATCTAACTTTCTTAAGTGTATCAGTATTTTGATAGAGGGCATTGCTAATCAAAGAGAACTGCCTGACACATAAAAAGTTTGTGATTCAATGATTTTCCAGTTGATTAGATATAGATATATGAAAAAGTAAAATGAAAATGTTCATGTGGGGCTGGGGATTTAGCTCAGTGGTTAGAGTGCTTGCCTAGCAAGCACAAAGCCCTAAGTTAGATCCCCAGTACCAAAAAAAAAAAGTTCATGTAGTTTCCCCCTGCTTAGTGCTAATGTAATATGCAGTCCCTAGCATAAAATGGATATTCAATATTTGTTGAATATAAGTTTCTAGAAGACTTCTCCAACAAAAGAGGTGACCATACATATTTGCAACATTAGAAAGTATTATAACTCATACATTTTGTTGTAGTTTAGATGTGAACGACCAACTAAAGATTTTCTATTTATTATTATTATTATTGTTTATTTTTTTGGTGCTGGGGATCAAACTCAGGGCCTTGTGCTTGCTAAGCAAGCACTCTACCACTTGAGCTAAATCACCAGCTCTTGTTTATTATTTCTTGACAGATTAAAATCTTCTTTTGTGCTTTCTTAACAGTCACTTCTTCTGGAATGTTCTCCTCCAACACACATGAATACTCCTTACCCTCTCCCCAACTTTTCCTTAAAAATTATTTCCTTTTATTCTCTAAAATGTGACTTTCTTCTGGTAACACCATTGTTCTCAAATACAACCACTCCCTTTTCCTGTTTGCCTATTTCCCAAGGCCAGTAGAGGAAATTATTTTCATTTTCTACTCCCTTTCTAACCCTGCCCAGGACCCAGTTAATGCTAAGGACTTTCCTTTCCGGCTGCCAACTACCCTGACCTCTTTTTCACCATTGCCTCTGCTTGCCTCTGCTGCAGTCATCCTCAGTGATTTCAACACCTACTTCCATGACTGATAGTTTTCAACAGGCTGCTCAGAAACCACATCCTGACTACCGTTATTACCAGAACATCTCTATCCCTAAGCTAGGGAACACTGGAATTCTGCTGACAAATTCCCATCTTTCTACTTCTTCTACTTTTATTTTTCAAATGGTGGGAAAATATGCATAATATGAAATTTAGCATTTTAACCATTTTTAAGTATACAGTTTTGTGGCATTAAGGACATTCAGATTTTTTTTTATAACCATTTCCACCGTCTATTTCCAGAACATTTTTCCATTTTCCAAAACTGACTCTACACTACTGAACAATAATTCCTATTTATTAATTCTTTTTTTAAAAAATATTCTCCATGGAGCTGTTTTAGACCTTTCCCCACTTATCCTTAAAAATTCAAACCAGGTGTTGGGGATTTAGCTCAGTGGTATGCTTGCCTAGCAAGCACAAGCCCCTGAGTTTAATCCCCAGCACCCTCCTCACAAAAAAATTCAAACCAATGCTTTTTCCTCTTCGTCTTCATAACTCTTTCACAATTTATATTGCTAAAAAGATTGAGGTCACTTTAAAAGATCCTGAAGTTCCTGTCCCTAGACCTTAAAACTTCATGTCTTCTGCCATTCTTTCACTTTTCCTCCTTTCCAACAAGAAGTATGTTTCCCTTGTTACAAAGCTGGCTTCTCTACTACTGTTCTTACCCCTCTCTTTGCTCTCTCCCCTCTGGGACTATTAGATATGTTTTCCCCTTTTCATTAACTGTTTTCCACATTGAAAAGTGCCCAAGAATCTCATATGCCAATAAAATATAAATAATAATATTTTAAAATATGTACTGAGTATCTACTGTATGCCCACTACTGTGCTAAACACTTAAAATATACTTTATTTAATTCTCACAACTTATCAGTTCAAATTATTATGAGGAAATTTATTATTTTGATGAAGCTGAGGCTTTAGAAATATCAAGTAGCTTTCCCAAGATTAGTTATTGAGTAAATAGCATTTTCCTTCCCTGCTCCAAACTACTCCCTCAAAATATCATGCTTCTCCTTCTATGTTTCCTACTATAGTTCTTTTCTCTCTTTTTTTTTTTTTTTTTTTGGTGCTGGGGATCGAACTCAGGGCCTTGTGCTTGCAAGGCAAGCACTCTAACCACTGAGCTAAATCCCCAGTTCCTGATTCTAACCACTCTTAAGCAGTCTCTCCAAGGTCTCTAATCTCCAGCTGGGAATTACAGCACTTATTTCCAACTATTCTGCTTTTTGAGACAGTGTTCTCTCTTAACTCTCTTCCTTCTTCTGCTTTTCTGATTTTCTTCACTAATTCTTTTGCTTTTCTTACCCCTTAAATGTAAGATCCCCCAGAATTCCATCTCTTCACAGTTTTTTCTTCCTGCTTCACACTTAGCCAAAATAATCCACTTGCCCATTTGCTTCTATGCTATCAATTATCATGCCTTCACAAATGAAGAGCAAATCCAGATGGTTAATTCTAGCCTCTTGTAACCTGGTTTCTGCTCCCTGTTGATACATCCTTATAGTTGTTCCTTGAGCACCTCAAACTCTATTCCCACATTTAAATCATTCCCTTTCTCTGCCAATGAACTCCCCACCTGCATTTCCCATCACTAAGCATTAGCACTACCTTTGTTTTCCTTCACTCCCCTGCTTCCCAACTCTTTCTCAGTCCATAGCTGTTATATCCCACACCCAAAAAGAGCTGTTGAGTTCTGAGTACAGCTAAATGGTAGAGAAACTGCCTAACATGTACGAGGTGAAAGAACGAAGAGAAAGAGGGAAGAAGGGGTGGAAAATGGGGCACAGTGGCAAATGTACCTGTAATCCCAGCATTCTGGAGGCTGAGACAGGAGGATCTTGAGTTCCAGGCCAGCCTAAGCAACAAATGGAGACTGTGTCTCAAATAAAGAGCTGTGGAGACATTATGATGGACACACTCCTGAATTGGGAAGGAAATTTGGGTTCTAATCCTGATTTAGCCATTAAGCAACTGGGTGACTTAGTGATCCACAACTGCGACCTAAGAAGCCCCTTCTCACACCAATATCCAAAGACTCTATCAAGCATCTGTGGCACTCATTCACCTTCATTGCCTTCATATTAATCCCATGAACTCTGCCCTAACTCTGTCCTCACTACTTTTTCCTGGGCTATTTCAATTGGGTACCCACCTGGTTTTCTCTCCTCTTTTCCTTGTTTCTTTCCTTGGGATGTTGCTTTACACCATCGTAACACTACATACACAAAACACAATTAAATAATTTGTGAGCAAGACCTTGTCTCAAAATAAAAGGATCTGGGGAAATAGCTCAGCACAAAAGCCCTGGGTTCAATCCTCAGCACCACAAAAATTTAAAAAAAAATTATTTTAGGATAGAATTCAAACTCCTTACTTCATTTACAGCCCTCTACATACTGATCTCAACATAACACATGCTAAAATTTCATCTAAATTTTATTACAAATGTAGCCTAGATAATCATTTGGGGAAAAAAATCACTAACTTACACTTCTACTAAAAATACTAGTGAATCAATCCAATAGTAAACAAAATTTTAGAAAATAGTAAATTTGTTTATAACATGGAGGGGAAAAGATCTTTTGAAGTAAGGCACAAAATTTAGAAGTTCTAAAAGAAAACATTGATTAAAATTTCCAGGGCTGGGGATTTAGCTCAGTGGTTACAAGCACAACGCCCTGAGTTCGATCCCTGGCACCAAAAAAAAAAAAAAAAAAGTCCACTTTATCTTTAAAAAGCTTATATAGGAACAAAAATGTTATTAACAAAATCTAAAGAGAAATAAAAGTTGTAACACATATCTCAAACAAGCTTAATTTCTTAATTTACAAAGAGTCCATACAAATCAATAATTTATAGCAACTGACAACACAAATTTTTTAAAAGATGCTCAATATTACTTAAAAATAAATTTCAAAAACATGAGTTATCTTCTGCCCTTCAAGGTAATGGTACCCATTACTGCTTCAGCAATAGGGAAAAGAGCATTCACATTGACTGCTGACAAATTATATAAATCAATATAAATCTTTGGAAGTCGATTCAATCTACTAAGCCAGAAGATGAATGTACCCTTTGCCCTTGCAATTCCACTACTAGGAATTTATGTCACCAGTGAATTAAGAAAGTTTTTCCCACCCAAAGCTAGCAGCTGCAATATTGAGGTTAGGGGGAAGAGAGAGGGGAAAGAAAGAAAAGGAAAGAAAAGAAAACAAAAGAAAAGGAAGGAAGAAGGAAATCAAGGGAAGGATAGGGACAGGAAGGCAAGGCAAAGATGAAGGGAGGGAGGAGGCGAGGGAGGGAGAGAGGGAAAGAAGGAAAAGAAAAACCTGGAAACAGCCAATGTATTAATCAGAAAAAGACTAGTTTAAAAAAAAAAAAGAGTGGTTAAAATATATTTACATGACTGAAGGCTATGATATCGTTACTTGTAAAAGAATGTTTCTAAAACGTAAAAATGCTCACAATAGAGTTAGTTGGAAACAGAAAAAGCAGCTTACAAAATATTTCTAGTATAATTCTATTTTA
The DNA here is from genome assembly GCA_004026905.1 of Hystrix cristata. NCBI lineage: Eukaryota > Metazoa > Chordata > Mammalia > Rodentia > Hystricidae > Hystrix > Hystrix cristata. The sequence goes on from PVJO010001721.1 coordinate 37,277, forward strand.
AAATTAAAAATAGATGTATCTACTATTTCTACATTGAAAAGAGAATGCCAAGATCTACAATATATATGCTTTCTTGTCATTCACACATTTCCTAAGTGTGGGTGCATTTTTATAATCATAAAAAAGTTTATTTAAAATGTTTTCAACTTTAGAATAAAAAAAAGATAATCCAGAACAGACAATATATCTAAAAGCGTACCTTGACTTAGTACAATTGTCGTACATGTTTTGTATGTTCTTTGGATGATTAGTCTGGTTTTCAAGCTGTATATATATGTATGTTATGGCTTGTTGTTTAAATGTTCCCCCCACCAAAGTCTCCTGAAGTCCTAAATGGGACTTTTTCAGAGGCTAGATCCAGTGTGTGATGCTGGGATTAAGGATGTGTGATTACTAAAGTAGTCCATTGATTGGTTTGGCATATTTCTGGGTGTGGATAATGGGAAGGCCCACACTGAGTGTGAGAGCTATCTGCTTTAAGGGCATGTAGCCTGTATATAATATAAGCAACAGAAAGAGGGCTGGTGTGGTTGCTTGCTGCTTCATTATTTCGCTGCTTGCTGCCTTCTGCTTTGCTGCCTCTGCTTGCCATGAACTGTTTCTCCTCTGTGATGCCCCTCTGCCATACCACTCTTCCTTGAAGCCAGCCAACTATGAACTGAAAACTCTACAAACTGTGAGCTACAATAAACCTTTCTTCTTTTAAACTTGGGAGTCAGGCATTTTGTCTCAGCAATGAGAAAAGTAACTAAGACAACGATAATTAACTTTACAAGGTCTTATAAGATAAATAAATGGATCTGATGCTGGAAAAATAAAAAGAGGGTGGATGGGCTGGGGATTTAGCTCAGTGGTTAGAGTGCTTGCCCCGCAAGCATGAGGCCCTGAGTTCGACTCCCAGTACCAAAAAAAAAAAAAAAAAAAAAAAATTGCATGAAAAAGAGGGTGGATGGAGGGGGTGAAAAGAACAGAATTGAAATGTGCTATGTACATGTGCCGATTCCCTATAGTGAATGCAATCATTATGTACTGTAAACATGTACTAACAAAAGCCAAAAAAAGAGAAAAATTTTTGTCTTTTAGTAGAAAAGGAAAAGAAAATAATCTTTACCCTTATATAGTCCAGAAAAAAAAAAACACTACCTACAGTTCATGTCTCAGATGTTTTACAAATATTAATAATTAAATGTAACTCTTTGAAGGTACTACAACTAAAACAATCTGAAAACTCTGTTTAGGATTTGACTATAGGAAAAAGATATGCTCCCACACATTATAATCTATTCAACTTGCTCTACTCACACTGCCTCCTTCTTCAAATGCTGTCACCCAATATTGCTTAATCTCTCTGTGTGTTTATATAAATAGAATTGGAAGGTAATTTCACTAACCATTACCAAGTGCTAACTACAGAGAATCACATCATGTGAGACCAGCCCTTTACATTTACAATCTAAGTGAGTATCGTAACCATCGTGCAAGTATATTTTCTGTCTGTTATTGGGAATAACAGCAAAAAAGGAATCCGTAGAGTTTATATCGTCATATATTCTGAGATAATCCTGATATTTTAAAAAAGGAGAGTAAGTAAAGAGTAAATTTTAGTCTGAAAAAAATGGCAAAAATAGCAATGGTATATAGTAAGGAAGAAGACTTGTAGACATGAAGAAAGTGCTTTGTTTTTTCAGAATAGGACTTGAAAATATTTCCAGATTATAATTTTGATATATACAATTCTCAAAAAGGTGTTGACTTTCTCTGTGTCAATGACTCCATCATAAATGTGCTACTTTCAGCTTCTTATCATGTTGAATTCTGCAAGCTAATGTTGGTTGAGAGCAGAGTTCTTATGTTCTATCAAGCTAGTCATAAGATTAAATAATTACTGAAAACAATATGGAAGCAAAGGTTGTCATGAGTCTTCTAACACCCTTACTACCAACAACTTTACTATGCTGATGTAAGCTCTGACTTTCCAAGAGATAGGACAAAGATCAGAATACAGATTTCTTTGGAAATGCAACTTTTCCTAATGATTAAGAAAACTTTTTTTCTAGGACATATGTAGCTTTGGATAAAAGAGAAGCAAAAATTATACCAATGTAGTTTTCATGTTAGTAAAGTGTTATCTCAATATCTACAGTGTGCAGGTGCTATTTAAACTATTTTCTATGCAATTTAAAATTTAACTACAGTTGGGTTGCCTAACCCACTACTCCATGTATTTTGGTTAAAAATTAACTACTTCTGATGTAAAATACAACTCTATTTTTTAAACTCTATTTTAAGGAAAATAAGAAAATTATTTATTCTGAGCCAAATATGAACGACAATGGCCCAGAAACATGGATTTAAGTTACTCAGAATAACATGTTCCAAAGTGAAAGAGTTTACATCAATTTTTACAGCAAAAACAACAAAGAAAATAATAAACTGATCCATACAGTCAACAAAATCTTTAGTGCAGGCACTAGGTAGGCAGGCTACAGCAAAGCTGGGAAGTCTTTCCTGTAGCCATCACATGTGATAGCATTCTTAGCTTGAAGGGCGGTGGAAGCTGGGGATTTTCTAAATCTAACACATTCTAAGAAGTTCACCTAATAGTCATGAGAATACCAGGTCAAATATAAAGGTTAAAAGTAAGTGGCTATTGTATCTAAAAGGCCTAAAATAACACAAGATAATTTGTCTCTCAACCTGCAACTTTCCATCTCTCCACAACCAGGATGCTCTTCTCAGTCAAGGTTAAACAGTCCACAGGATCTTTACATAGATGTAGCTCTTTCAGAGAACTGCAGTTTCACACTACCACACTTGGAAATGTATTATTTCAAAGAAGTTGGACAACTGTTTCTGTGTAAGACAGACTGAACATTTGAAGCTGCTGATAGCTCAGACCATTAAAGTCCCAGTTTTGATTATTTTCTTTCTACGTTTGGTGGTACAGGAGAGGCAGACTGGGTATGGAAGGGGAGAGAATGAACATGTGCTGGTATCAAGGTGTAAATCGGGAGAGTAGATTCTAGTCCCAGTGGTCTTTGTGAGCCTAGGCAAGGCACTTAATCTTTCAGAGTCTCAGTCTATTCAAATGTAGATTGAGGGACTTGGTAAAATGTGTAAAGTTCTGTGCTTTTAAGCATTGTTGATCAATAAAAGTGAGAGAATCAAAAAAAGAAAGTAAGTATTACTGGGAAGTCCTTCGGCTGTGTAAGGATAATAATATTCACTCCATGACAAGACTGATGGACAGAATAGGGAGTCTTCAACTAGCCTGCCTCGGAGGCCTTCCCTCACTTGCTATAACTAGCCTACTTGTGTATAAGATTCTAGCTCCAAAGAGAACATAATTTGGAATTTCAACCTCTACAGAGCTATCCAGGGACAAATAGAAAGGTACATGCATGAAGATTATTTTCTAATGAATCCTCTAACCCAGAAATTCAATCTCTAATCTAGAAATTCCTCTCTTATTCTGCTAGAAGAGCTGATTCATATGAAGTTTAAAAGAGGTTTAAATTGTAACCACTCCTTGGGTAATTTGGGCTTTGTTTAAATGTAGCAAAATAAGAGGCCAATCTTTAAAAACAAAAACCAACAATAAAGTATTGGTGGAATTACAGGCAAGGCCAGAGAGTATAAAACCAGAGAAAAAAAATCCTGTTCCCTCCATGATCACAGCAACAGTGTCATACCTTAATTATGAAGCCAACTTGTAGTACCTTACTGAAAGAATATGGAGCTTTCTGTGATTTATGAGAAAATTCTGTATTCTTCCAGTATGATACTGTGACCCAGATTATCAAGGTAGAACATCCATTGAGTAATACTTGCCTGAATTAAATTGGGGAATATGAGATGGTGGTTTTTCTATCATTTCTTCCGTAATGAATAGATCATTTTATATTCACTCATTCTTGAGAAAAACTATGGACTTGGGAGTTTCCTTTTCATTAAACACTTAGGGTGAATTATTATTATTATTCTTTTCATACTCGAATTTGCCAAATTTGGTCAGAAGGAGACTCTTTCAGTTAGCTTGCATAAGCTTTCATCACAACCCTAATAGTTTTTGAGTGATTTACTGCTTTCTGACACAACAAAATGTTACATATTCACCAATAATTTTCCTAGCCCCACATCTGGAGTCATGGTTTCTTCTAGTGGAAAAAGTACTTAAAAATTAAGATATGGGCACACATTTATGGCTGGGCATTTACTTATTGCTGACTCAAATTCAACATTACAGGGATTTTTTTTCCCTTGGCTTCTTTATATCTCTTTTCCCTTACAGTGAAAATTACGTAACATCAATATATCTATTTATTTGCTTTATACTATGCCAAAACTATTTTAGAATTTCAGTACCAATATTACCACTGATAATAAATAAGTAAAGTTTAAGATTTCTTTGCAATTTTTTTGTTTTATGACTATATTCTAGTATAAACATATAGTCAGAATACTACATTCAAATTTTACTGAAATAATTATTTTCACTTTGTGGTTGTGTTATCAATTTTATGTTGAGTTAGTCATAGTTTTTTCTATTTGTTTTCAAATTGAGATAATGGCCAGGCATGGTGGTACATGCCTGTAATCCCAGCACTCAGGAGACTGAGCCAGGAGGATTGCTGCGAGTTCAAGGCCAGCCTGGACTACATAGCAAGACCCTGTCTCAAAAAACATAAACAAAAACAAAAAACCAAGTTGAGATAGTTGAACTAACACTATATTTTAATCCAACAGAAGCCTGAAAAATGAAGCCTAAAATGAAGTATTCAACCTCCAAAACTTCTCAAGTGAAGCTGAACAGGAGCGGTGACAAAGCCCTGATAAAATCTTGCAAACTAAGCAGTAAGGACTTACATATTCCTACTTTTTTATACACTATTTTTAAATCTGGTACGAAATCTTTACTATTCCAACGTTCACAAATGCTATCTTATGAAAATCTACTAGGAATATAAGAACTAAAACAAAAAGAGATAGCTCATAAAGAGTTAATATGACAGACCTTGGTTTTGAACAAACTGTGCCCAACTTGTGTTTACTTAATACAGCACAGGACAGGAATAATGCAGAGAATTTAAGCCTATGAATGGTGTAAACTTAATTATAGCCCTTGTTATAAAAGACTTTATATTCTCCCCACACCTCCTGTCACCAAATCCCCAACTTCTTCCCTAATTAACTAACAAAATTCTAACCTGACCTATTGTCATTCAACAAATATTTGTAAAGACCTTTTGTGTACCATGCATGGAGTTTTGACTTGCAACTACTGATGAAGGAGAGAAAAACAGGTGAAGATATTTGAATAATCCTGGCTCCAAAAAGAAAAGAACCAACCAAAAGACATCCAAATGACATCAAGTTGGTCGGAGTTTAGAATAGGATAAAATAAATAAGGCTGAGATGAAATGGCTGTAAAATTATCTTCCTAGGAAAAGAATCATGCAAATTTATACACATATTTCTGCATGAGAGAAGTAACAGAAAAGAGTTAACAAAGTCAGGTGGACCAGATAAAAAAATGGAAGATGAGGAATGATAGTAGAAATTAGAGTATCTTTGTCCTTCATGCTCATTACCCTTCTCCTGAACACCTTTAAGACCTAATGAGAAAATGGTGTTAAAGAATATCATTTCTGTTCCCTTCTGTCCTCCCAGAGGCTCTGGCCCACCCACACTGTTCTTTGGTAGCCAGGGAAAACATTAACTTGACAAGGGTTTCTGAATAACTAGGAAATAAGTTAAATTAGCTCTTGTAATTGTAGCTGAGTCAAAATGCTCTTCACAATAACAGTGACTCGGTGGAAGTGATTCCATGTCCCCAAATTCCTTCTTAATAAAGAATGCATTATATTTCTAACCCAGGAAATAAGGGTTCTTTGTAGCTACTGGAATGAAGGTGAAGCTATGCCAGATTTACTGTCATCAAAGCCAAAGTTAAAATATAACTTCTCCTTATAGGTGCTCTGGCCCTAACTACTTATCTATACCATGCAGAAGTCAGTGATAAACATAACCTTCAAGTGATATGTATGACTTTGGAATAGATCACATTACTTGTATTTTATTGCACCCTAAGCAGATCTCCTTTCTAATATTATTGGCTCAGCTTAGTACTAAAATTATAATTATTAAACACTCTTGGTTAAAATTCAATAGCTACCTCTAATGTTTGTGACAGGTATGAACCACTTTTCAAAACTCAAGGTACAATAAATGTCTTATTTTTCTAAAAAAAATTCTGCTCTGAGCCCCCAAACAGAAAGGCGAAAAATCATATTAAAAAATCATTTCTTTTCCTGTCTTCAGTTACCAGAATGTGACACAATTTACAGGGCACAAAAGCACAAAACTCAGTATCTAACCACTCACTACAGGTACCATATATGGCAGTTGGTCCCACATTAGCTTTGGTTACTCCTCTCCTCCAACATTTCACCACTGGTGCCAACAGAGGACAGAACTTCATGACTTAGAGGAAAAGACTCTTTCCAAATTTCACCCCTTCTAAGTTCAGGCAACTACTCCCAAGGGTCAGGCCTTTCTCCTCTCCTGCTTCCTCTAAACCCACATTCATCGTTTTCTCTTCCGTAACAACCCAGTCTCCTTCATTCATGAATCTGGCCAGAGGTCATATATGGAAGAACTATTTTGTTTGGCTTGAATAGTATTACTGACTTTTTTTTAACTGAAGAAACTTTTAAAACGTAGGATATTTCTCCTAAGAATCTAAATGTGTAGTTTCTCTACCAAAAAAAAAAAAAAGAGAGAGAGAGAGAGAGAAAGAGAAAAGGGACCAAGATATGGGTGAAGGGTGGAGTAGGGGGAAGAGAAAGGGGATGAAAAAAGGAATTAAGATATATACATACACATTCCATTATGTACATGTAACAACTCCCCACAAGGAATTTAAACATTATGTACTCCAAACATGTACTAATAAAATAAATATAAAAATATGAAAATATGGAACCCATGTCCCTGCATGGCAGCAGTTGGCTAAAACAAGGTAGAGCTCAACCCTGTTGAGTCTATCCATGCATGATCTTCTGTTATTCAAGGAGCTTCAACTTCATTCTGTGGACAGCAGGGAATCCCTAAAAATGTTTAACTGGGGAATAATATATTTCTAGAGAGATTACATTGGTAGTGTAAAGATAGAATAAGGGGGCAAGAGTAGAATAGAAGCTAGTTAGAATTCTATTGTATTCATCTAGAGGACTAATGATGAAGTCCTGAGCCAAGACAACAGAATGGAAAGAAAGACTACAGTTCAGACAAATTTGGAAGGTGAAATCAGTAAGACTTAATGATACATTGAATACATTGAAAGATAAAAAGAGAAAAATGGATGATTCTCAGCTTTCTGATTTAATAATTGGGAAGATAATGGTAGACAGCTGCACTGTTTGGCAAAATAGGGAATTCCGTGGAAATATCCTGGGGGTAGAGATAAGGAAGTTTTAATGATTGATGATGATGATGAGGATGATGATGATGATGATGATGATGATTGGCGTATTTTAGTTTAGGGTAGCTGTAGGTCTTTCAGGTAGAGAGGACCAGAATTCATCCAAGAGGAAATACATAGATATAGAGAAGTTTTAAGGTTGCTAAATCAAAACGCCACGTAAAGAAAGAAAAAAAGAAGAGGAGAAAGACCAAACATAGAGTTCTAGTTTGGGGGGTCATCAGCCTCTAAATAGATGATTGAAATCATTGGAGCAAGTAAGATTGCCCAGAAAGAAAGTTTAGAGAGGAGAAGGTGAAAAAGTAAGCCCTTAGGAACCCTGATACTTTAGGAGCAGACAGGAGGAAGAACAGAAATAGACTGATCAGAGGGAAACAAGAAAAACCAAGGGATACTGGAGACATGGCAATAAGAGAAGAAGGGTTCAAAGAAAAAGTGGTCCCCAGAGTCAAATGCCACAGATAGATTAATGGTATAAAGCAGTAAGATGAGAATTTAAGGGATAAGTTTATTTTGGCTCACAGTTTCAAAGGTTTCAATACATGGTCTGCTGGCTCTGAGGTAGAAACATGGTGGAAGGGTATGAGGGAGAAAAGCTGCTCAACTCATGGCATCTGAGAAGCAGAGGGCAGGAAAAAAGCCCAAGAGGAAGGGGCAGGTGACCAGATATGGTCCCCAAAGTTGTGTTCTAATGACGCACCCCAACACATACAAAAGTATGCTTTACTAATCCTAGATGCCATATAAACCAATCAGGTTGACAACCAAGATTAACCAACACATGATCCTCCTGCCTCAGCCTCCTGAGTAGCTGGGATTACAGGAAGGTGTTACCATGTCCGACAATACTTCAAATGTAGTCACACTCCTCATGAATTACAAGTATATCAAGCATTTATCCCACTAGATGCTAGTCCCTACATCTTTAACTCTCTTCTTAATACCTAGGTTTCTCATTCTACCTCTCAAATACTTCAATATCATGACCCGCAGTTTTAATCCCCCAAGAGTCATATTATGCTCCCTAGAGGCTACATTTGACATTAGATATGACCATCATGTCCCTCATGTAATGCTGAGTACAACATAAAGATAAGCATATAAGGAATCAGCATGTGTTCAGAATGGTCTTGGGCCTTTTAGCGCTAAAGAACAATGTAGTCCAGTTTAAAACGTATTGTATTAAAATTAGTTATCAGGAGATCAAAGATGACCTGGGCTGGTTCACCTCTCCTTAGGCAACCTGGTGATCCCCTGCTTCTGGGAGGTCACCATATTGATGCCGAAATTAGTGCTCACATGTGATCAGCACAGCACACTGCACCCCAGAACTGCCGGACTCAACCAATCCTCCCACCTCAGCCTCCCAAGTAGCTGGACTATAGGTGCACACCACCATGCCCCACAAAATCAAATACAATGGTGGCTCTAGCACTACTTAACTTTGTAAATTATCTTTACAACTATAATACTACTTTATAAGTATAAGATATTGTACTTGATATTTCTGAATTGTGAAACTATGTTAGGGAGTTCCGGGATAGATGTGAAAATTTAAAGGTCTATCCCGTTTAGACATTGGAAAGGTACTGAAAGGTATCTAAACTAGAGGCATCACATGGATAATTCAAACTAGTAGATAATAAAATTTATTCCACTCGACTTTAAAAAGCATTATATTAGGAAGGCAAACCTTCTAGAGAATTAAAAAATATCACGGAATAGATCCCAAAGTCAGTAATTTTTTTCTGCAATACTGTGAATAATTGAAATTTAACAATATTGTAAAAATTTCTTGATAACTTATTTACTATAATGTTGAAAATTGGGATCATATGACTCACATATTACAACTGTCATTTCATTTCTAACAAATTTAACTATATTTGAGACAAATTTTTCTTTGGATAAATGAACTAAGACTTATTGAATAGTTCATGCACTTTTCTACTTCAGCTGATTTGACTTGAATTGCACGTTCTTAGTCCCTCAAACTGCAGTGCAGCATTTTCTTTTAAAGAATAGCTTTGTCATTAGACCTGTCTCAGTCACAACCTCTCACCAGCCATGGAAACTCGGGCAAGTGTCCTGCCTCCTAAAAGCTTCAGATTATCATCCACAAAACTGGGATAATAATACCCACCTGGAAAGATTATTGCGAAGGAGTAAATTAATGGTTAGCACATTGCTTTGTCCACTATAGATACTTAGTAAATGGCTGTTATTTTAATATCAATGACTTTTACAGACTACAGCCATCTTTCCACTATTATTAAAAAGTATACTCTAGATAAGTATGAAAAAGCCTCAGATTTCATATAACCATAAGCACTTCCCTTCGGTTAGGCAAAATTTTGTATATATTGGGTATAAGCTCATATTCCTTCATATGAAATTCTGCACACCAAAATTCTTTCCAAAGACCAGAAGTTTTTCATAAGTCATTTGGCAGCAAAATACAACCTGAATTCATTAGTCCAATAAGCCCTGAGCTGAACTAAAATGAAGTCTTTATTTCACTCTGTGTAAATTTTCGGGTTTCACTATAAAATTTTTTTATTAAGGTGCACTCCTTAGACCCTGTTGGAGGTGCTACATATATACAGTATATGCTCCACATTACAATTCTAAGATCTAAAACTCTGCAGTTTGAAACATGATTGGTCTCAAGATACTGTGAATCTGTACTTGTTTTCTTGGTCTGCTGCACTTAGGGTTTGTAAGATGACAAAGGATACAATGAAACAGTGTCACAATTTTTTCAACTCTTTAGAATCCCAAAAGAAGGCTGAAGAAATTTGCCATGAGTACTGTATGAAGCTACGCTCTGGCCTTACCATAGAAAAGAAAGCCTGCTACTTTAGGAAACAAATCACCAAAACATATTCACTAAAAACAGGTAAGGGAAACTGTATTTCCTAGAAATAGTGATGGGCATCTATTGCCTTTGCTTACAAAATCTGAATATATTAATTTTTCCTCAACCAAATTTTGCTTGGGGAAAAGAGTAAAAATGATGAACTTTTTATTGGCCATTTCAAAAAGGGTATGTTAAGTTTTTAATACCATGAAAGAAATGTTTAAGTTATAACATTAATAACAATAACAGAGGATACAATATTATGTATAAATATGTTTACAATGTTTTCCAGTCTTTTTTCTTTTTTACTTAACAGAAGTAAACTAAAAGATTAATAGTAGTTGCTTTTTGAGTATTATAACCATGTGTGACTAGTTTTCTTCCTGTTAGTACGTTTTCTGAATTACAAGTGAGGAGGTATTGATTCTGTCAGACCATCAGGTAGCCAAAGCCCCAGGACCAGTTACCACAGTCAGCAAGCAACCCCGACTGGGAATCGTGAAAAGGGCATGGCATCTGTTAGAGTGCAGATTGATGGTTCACCCATAACCTCTTCCTGTTTTGCAGGTGGAAAGCACAAAAGAAAACACCAAGTACTTGCAGACTATAGACAGCCTACTCTGAAGCACTCTGCCTTTGAAATAGTTGGGGTCCAAGGAACTAAGGCAGCACTAAACACACCAAGTATTGGAGGTATGACTGGTCACAGGAGAGGCAGGAAGATGAGGAAGGAGGAAGACACAGGGCCCTAGCAAACGCTACTCTAGGTAGTAGCCCTAAATCTGTGTCTTCACATGTATCAGAAACTTCTGTTCATTTGCTGGTGATGTAACCACCTCAGTGGTAGCCAAACTAGGCACAACAGAGCTGATCTAACAATGCACACACATTCTATAGCTGGCATTCCATCATTACTTTCAAATGCCCATTACAATTGGAGTCTCATTCACTTTATTCTTTTTTTTTTTTTTTTTGGTGCTGGGGATCAAACTTCAGTGGGGATCTAACCACTGAACCAAATCCCCAGGCCCTCATTCATTTTATGAGATGTGATCAAAATATACAGTGAATGTTTAAATTTTTTTAAAAATATTACAGTAAAGAATATTGTCATTAACCTCCCTCAGAATACTCTTTGCATTAGAAGTCCATGTAGAAATTAAATATTTAACACTCTCCTTAGTAGTCTGTATATTTTTCTAACTATAATTCTTTTTCTTTTTCTTTTTATTATCATTATTATTATTATAATTTTTTTTTTGGTGCTGGGGATTGAACTCAGGGCCTCATGCTTGCAGGGCAGCACTCTAACCACTGAGCTAAATCCCCAGCCCTGTAAGTATAATTCTATAAAGAAGATATAGTGATTTTTTTTCTTCTTTTATACTATTTATTTTGTAGTATTGGGTGGGGATTGAACCTAGGGGCCTCACACTGAGCTACATCGCCAGCCCTTTTCTATTTTTTATTTTGAGACAGGGACTTGCCAAATTGTCAAAATGCTGAGGCTGAAACTTGGATCTTCCTGCCTAACCCTCACAGGGTACTCAGATTACAAGTATGCACTACCACACCCAGCTAAAATACAGTGGTTTTATTCTGCAGGCCGCATATTGGTAGCTGCAAATCTGCTCCTGTTTATTCCAACAGGCTTTAAAGATATTATTTTCTAAATGGGTTGTGACAGTTAAAATGTTAGGAGCACTGGTTTAAGTTTCTGTTATTTAGCCAGAGTCTACAACTGGGCTTACATCTGCATTCTCTTAGACTGTTAGAAGTCCTAAATCACCACACCTTATAGATGGGTATCCATTTACATACATCTATCAAAGTAGAGACCCTTCTTTCCTACAGTCCCCTACACCATGGGGCCAGAAATGGAGGATTCTCCAGGCAATGCCTGTCATATTTTCAGCTTCTTTGTCACCCTCCCATAAGTACTAACATGGCCTTCTTCTAGTGACTGACTCAACAGATTAGCACTTTTAATCTCGGCCTTTCGGCTAGGTAAAGCTTGTACCAAAATATAGCTCAAAAATTTTTTTTAAATGTCCTTCATGAAGCACTTCAAAAAGCATTTTGCCAAAAGAACTACTAATGGGAACAGGTTTTCTGAATTCTTTATAATAGGAATTTCACTTGTTACAGAATCTCGTGCTTCCTTAAGCACATACAATGATCAATCTGTTAGTTTTGTTTTGGAGGATGGAAGTTATGTGATCAATGTTGAAGACTTGGGAAAAGACCAAGAAAAAGGTAGAGTATTTCTTTATGTCTATAATTATGTAAATTATGACTAGTAAATTTAAAATTACATCTATCAAACCATCAACAATGGATTGACTCATTTGTAGCAAATAGATTTTATGCTCTGTGCTAATTCATCCCAGTGCACTGGCAGTGGATACCTGGAAATCACTGCCTTGAAAAGGATTCAGAAGTTTAGTCAGGTTCCTCAGGGAATATCAATACAGATATTGATAAGTGTATCTGGTGTGAAATATAGAAGGAAGGAACACATGTGTTTTTTAATGCTTAAATTACCTACTAGATCTTTCCAGCCTTACATCACCAAAGCACAATCTTTAGTAAAAGAATATGCCATTGCTATAAACAATACTTTAAATATTTTAATAATGATTTCAAAGAATTCATCAGAGCATATTCACTTGCAAGATCTTTCTCAAAAAGTTTTGCTTTTGTTGATGTATAATAGAAGGAGAAGATATTCTCTGCATTATGTACTGTATACGATAGAGTTGAATTTTTTTGATAAAATTACATGTCACCAAGCTGATTTTATGCATTTTCTTTCAGACAAGGTACTACTGCGTTACTATGAGTCTCAGTACTCCTCAAGTGAATCAGGTAATTTGGAGTTAGCTAGCTACAGTGTTTAAATTCTTAACTTTGAGGTAAAGATAAATCCAAAATATCCACAGAAAAGAAACACAATTTCAGAATGTCCTCTCCAATCCAAAGTCATGGTACAATTTTAGATTCAAAAATGATTTATTCCATTTCATGAACTTTTTAGATTAATAGGATAAAGGTTTGGCTACCTATAATAAATAGCTCTCTTAGCCAGGGCTGTAATGACAGTTCTGCCCAAAGGTTCTCTGGAAACATAGCTCTTCCTACTTTGTGGCTCTGCCAGTGTCTACATACCAGTAGTTCAAGATTCCCTGCCACCATAACAAAGGCTAATTAGCAAAAGAAGATGAATGCATGCAGTCTCTTTCCCTTACAACTGGAAGTTACATCCAACACTTCCATTCATCCCACACTGGTCAGAACTCGATCTATTGCTACATTACCCACAAGAAGGCAGGCTAGGAAATGTTCTATTATTATCTATGAAGAGGAGGTGACTATTGGGGAAGAATTATCAGTGGCTTTACAGGCAGACAGGGAAGCTAATCCCCAGAGAAGTGCCCATTATAGTCACAACTTTCCAACTGGAAAACATACTTTGAAAACTTCTCCCCTTAAAGGGATTTAGAAGTACCTCTACTTACCTAATAATGACTCATTAAATTTGGGTGCAAATATTTCTAAGTGAAGAAAGTAGTGATTGTGCTTAACATCTTAGACTCTTTTCCTGGGTGTTAAATTCATTTAAATTGAGTTATGAGGCAAACTTTGTAATTTACAATTTCTTTTTTTCTTAATTTTTAATTGACATAAATTTATATATATAATGTACAATATGAATATTTGAAGTATACATACGTTGTGGGATGGTTAAATCAATCTAATTAACAAATGCATTACTTCACATAATTATCTTGTTATTGCAAGGTGATGGTGTTGATGGTAAGCTGTTAATGGTAAACCTGAGTCCTACAAAAGACTTCTGGTTGTACGCCAACAAAAAGGAGCTCTCTGTGGAGGTAACAGAAATATGATTATATAATTGTCATTGATTATACTTATGTGTGTATATTCGGGTATTGTGTATGGAGTATTTCAAAGAAGGAATTTTGTTTGAGCTATTGTAAATAAAACAATCAGTTACAACTACTGACTTGCTTCTGGAGTAAGGAAGGAAGAAAAGTATAATACTGTATGTAGCCTTGCTACTCAAGGTCTGGTCTCCACCAGCCACACAGAATCATCTGGGAGCTCATTAGAAATGCAGCATTTAAAAAAAAAAAAAAAGAAAAAAAGAAATGCAGCATTTCAAGCTCCCCCATGCCTGAATCAGAATTTCAGCATTTTAACAAGTCTTCAGGAGATTCATGATTTCATGAAAGTTTGAAAAGCACTGCTACTTGAATGATCTATTTCTTTCTATTTCTAGAATTCTTTCTATTTGGTTTTAGGAACTCCAGTATGTTCTTTCTGAAAGTGTTTCTTAGGGAAAGAATTTTATGCTCCAAGTCCACTAAAGGGAAAGCAGCAAACATTTCCATATGTCATGATTTATGGGTAGAATAACAATCTGCATTCCAACCACAAGATTCCCTGCATATGCTTTACTTAGTAAATGGCAGTATCATATTGGTCATGACAAGGAATTATTAATATCTTGAAGAACAAACAAGCAAAGAAAAAAACATGAAAGTATAAAATGTAAGATAAATTATATGAATACACAAAATTATACAGATAATACAATATGTAAGGCATTAATATACAGTGTATGGTACCCAACATTTTCATTAACAGAATAGTCCTAAGTGTACCTAACATAGTATCTAACATATATGACTACTCGATAATAAAAGTTAGCTCCTACTGCGCTATATTATATACCAATCACTGGCTAAATACTTTAGAAGCACTCTCATTTAATTCCTCACAGTAAGCCTATGATGAAGTAATTCTATTGGTCAGCTACTGCTGTGTAACAAACTATCCCTAAAACTTAGTACCTTAAAATAATAACCATTTATATTAATAATATGTCTGTAGGTTAAGTTGTGAACTAACTGATCTAGAAAACTGACTAAAAAATTGAGCCTTGAGAGATAAAGCAAAGTGCCTAAGGTCTTAGAGACAGTACATGGCAAAGAGGGGTACAAATCTAAAACCGCTGCATCCAGATCCAGTCATTCTAAGATATACTGCCCCTCTAAGTATATTTACTATCAGTGAATCAAATTAAATCCTTTGCACACCCTTTGCCCTTTACTTACTTCTTCCTTTCTCCCTCTGTCCTACTCAGTAAGTAGGCTTGATAGAAATAACAATTTGTAAGTAGTTATTCTCCCTTAAAATCTAACACAAGAATGAGAAACTGACTCTATACTTCCCACTCACATGCTGATTGCTTTTTCTTTTGTTTCTTCAGCTCCAAAAGTGTGAAACCACATTGCCGGACCAGGCCTTCTTTGTCCTTCATAAGGAGTCCTCTGAATTTGTTTCATTCGAGTGTAAGAGTAATCGTGGAACATACATAGGAGTAAAAGATAATCAGCTTGCTCTGATAGAAGGAAAGAATCCAAATAGTGAGAATATCATGTTTAAGCTCTCTCAAACTTAATGGGATGGAGAGCTGCAGGTTCTGGTATGAGCAAGTGAAACACTATCATTGGAGTAGGGATAAGAATGCTGTAAAATGTGTTTCTTATTATGTGTAAAAATATTTTTTCTAATCCTTCAGTTCTGTTATTTACCTCTGTATCACTAAATGTTTAATAAAAGTATGACTATATTAAGTATTAGTTTAGAAAAAAAATTTGCTAACTTTTTAGAAAGATATAGTATCTTTCAGTCCAGAAATAATTTCACATTTAGTACCGAGATCTCTTCAGAGAAGTAAGTGCCATAACTCAAGCTGCTCTTTAGATAGGGATCCATTTTAAAGAGCTGCATCATTTTCCCTGATTCTAAACCTACTGAATAGGTTCAGTCACTAGAGCTGTTAGTAAAAAGACCAGATGGTACACAGATTGACCATTATTCAACTAGACTACAAAACACTAAGTGGGTTTGTACATGTCTTAGGCAACACTCTGATTAGCTCTAACTGTGAAAAGTTACGGCACTTCCTGTCAGGCATGATGGTTTACACCTATAATTTCAGCACTTAGCAAGCCTAGGCAGAAGGATTATGAATTCCAGGCCAGCTTGGACTATATAGTGACAGCCTGTCTCAAAAATAAAGCAAAAAAAGAAAAAAAAGAAAAAAGAAAAAAAACGAAAGGAAAAAGTACAGAACTTCAAATGCCTACCCACCTAGGCAGGGGATCGATATGTGTGAAAAGGCAAGGATAATTGGAAATTTAAGAAAAATCCAGTATTTGTAAATAGTTTTATCTCTAATCGCTTTTTTTTTTTTTTTTTTTTTTTTTTTTTTTTTTTTTTTGGTGCTGGGGATCGAACTCAGGGACTTGGGCTTGCAAGGCAAGCACTTTAACCACTGAGCTAAATCCCCAGCCTAATCGCTTTATTTTTAAAATTCTGATTTAACTTTAAGCAAAAATTTTACAATAGGAAGTGAAACAAATTTTAGTTCACACAATTCACACATATAATTGAAATTATTGGGAATATTTAACAAACTGAAACATTAAGAATGGAGTCTCAACATACGTTAAGGCATCCAAGTAGCAGGGGATCTAAAGTACCATCACAGAGCTGAACTTTAACCTCTAATCTATTAGGACTGAAGAGAGACATAAAATTAATTTTAAAATATCAATCACTGGTATACTATGGCCTTCAGATACTGGCTTCCAAAGATCTATGACTTCTGATAAACTCCATCGCATTAGATAAATTTTCTTCTGATCCTTGCTTCTTGTTGTACAAGATTTTTTTGTTTTGTTTTGCTTTGGTTTTTTTGGTCTGGCTTCTCAAAGATCTTGCTCACTGTGGAATATTCATTTAACTTCCATCCTGTCTTTTAGTTCTTGTGACCAACATATCCTTAATACATCTTGCACCTCATTTTGTCTGACCTCTACATGCTAACACCTTTATTCTGCTTTGTTTACCTGACACTGTAAAATTTTATATATCTACTGATGGCAACATTTTTATTTGAACATCTTTGTATTTTACTGTTGCAAAGGTAGGAAAATTTATGCTCACCATATAGTAACCTTATTAACTACTAAAAGAGTATTTCTTTTTTTGTTGTTTTTTGCTTATTTTAAAGCCTTAACAATTTCTAGGGGCTGGGGATTTAGCACAGTGGTTAGAGTGCTTGCCTTGCAAGCACAAGGACCCAGGTTCGATCCCCAGCACCAAAAAAAAAAAAAAAAAAAAAAAAAAAACAATTTCTAAAGTGCTTCATAGGCTGAACACTCACAGTAAGTGACAAACATAGTAACAGAAAACTTACATACAATGACTATTTCTGAAAGTATGAGCTTTTTAATTTCTAGTTTATCAAAACCTATACAACATAATTGCTGGTAAAACAAAGTAAAAGAGCCCGGTGAGACAAAGTAAAAGAATTACTGTATAAAATTGTACAATGATAGAAAAATATAACTTTGTTTCAATAATTTGTCAATAATTTTACTATGGAGATAAAATAAAAGCAGAATCTAATCATTCCCTCTGAAAAACAACAAGGTTGGACCATATGCATCTGTACAATAGTCTTAAAATAATTATTAAGTAATCAAGTATATTCATCACCTTGTTTATAAACTGGAATAAACCATTTTTTCAAAAGTATGTGTGGCCACAGTGATTTTTTATCATAAGGTGACTCAATAGTCTGGAATTCTTAAGTGAAAGGAAGCATACCCCAACTCATAAATATTGGTAGGTGGAGCAGGTTATTTGTCTGATAATTTGGGACTCAAAACTAAGATTTTCCAGGGAAGGGATTGTGTCTTTTTTGCCTTTGTCATCTCAGTGCCCATTGTGTTGATACCACAAAGGAAGTATTGGATGACTTTTACTCAAGATCAGTCAACCTGTACCTGCATCAGAAATTAACCTAATATTTCTGATGCACTTAAATATCTTTAGAGTTAGCTATAATTTTCTTTTTTAAAAAACACTATTCACCATTATTACAATCAGTGTTGATCAATATTGAGGAGGATCCCAATTCCAAGGACAGCCTGGGCAATTTAGCAAGACCCTGTTTCCAAACTAAAAATAAAAGGGGCTGGGGACTGTAGCTTAGTGGTAGAGCGCTTGCCTATCATTCACAATGCATTCACAATGCCTTGGGTTCAATCATTAGCACCAAAAACAAAACAAACAAAAACCAACTAATAATAATAATAATACAAACATTCCAATATTTGGCAATATTTGGGAAGGGAATAACTAAAAATTTATTTACTGCAAAGCATGATCAAAGAATATAGTGAATGCTGCTGCAGAGTGTTGTGCTGTGGAAGGGCAGGCATCTTTGATATGAGAACCAATGCCTCGAACTTTAGTAAGAATGTATGATAAATTTCAACTTGTCTGGTACAGTCAGTTAATTATGAGTTATGGTTAAGAAAAGGTGTGTTTTAAAGTGTGCTGTAAATCATGGATCACAAACAATGCATTTCATAGGAGTTGCGAGATCATGCTGCTTCAGATCCCAACTTTTTAAGAAATGTCATCACAGGAGATGAAATTTTGTTCTGTGGTTATGATCCTGAGACCAGAGTTCAGAGTTCTCCATGGAAATCACCCAGTTTTTATGCAAAAAAGCACATCAATCAAAATCCAACCCCAACGTGATGTTGATTGTGTTTTTTTGACCCTAAAGGAAGTATACCAGCTGAAATTGTACCCAGGAACACTATTGTGAACTCTGGATAATATAAGGGCTTATTAGAGTGTTTAAGAAACTATAGCCTAAGAAATATGCAAACAGTTTTCCTCCACTAGGACAAGGCTCCACATCACATATTGACTCTGATATGGCAATTTCTGTCAGATAAAAACATTATGGTGTGTCTTCATTCACCTTATTCACTAGATCTGGCACTGTGGGACATCTGGCTCTTCCCCAAAGTCAAAATGACCATGAAAGGCCAATATTTTGAATCAATTCAGGACATCAAGGCAGTCACAAGAGCAAAACTAAAGACATTCAGGAACTAGGACTTACAGAACTGCTGCAGAAAGTGGCCAGAATGATGAAATAAACACATCCAAAGCAAGGGAAGTATTTTCAGGAGGACTAATGGCAATGTGGCTTTTACTGTAAGAAATGTTTAAAATTTAAACATTCATATCTTTGATCACACCTTGTAATTTATTAATATTAAGTAGGTCAGAAAAACAAAAACTGGATCTTAGGGGAAAAAGTCAATAAAATCAATAAACCTTTGGCCAGACTGATCAGGAAAAAAAAAAAAGAGAAGGAATACAAATTACTATTATCAGTAATAAGAGATTTGATAACACTACAGATTCTGAAAATATTAGCACATAAAAGGGGAACATTATGAACAATACTACTATTAATTTGACAAATTTAATGAAAATAGACAAATTCCTCAAAAGGCATAAGCTACCAAGATTAACCAAAGAAGAAGCAAACCTGTGCCAGGTCTCTGTGTTCAACCATCCAACATTATGTAGGGCAGAGGAATCTCCCTTCATTAACAGGGTGAATAGGAGATATTCAGAACAGTTGGCAGCCTACTGCTGATTCGAAAAAAGTGGTTAACGGGACCTCAAGGAATCTCAGATTCACAACCTTTTACATTCCTCATCCACACTGCAACACATCCCCTTCCACCCAAGACCATCAGATCTCAGGGTCCAAGCCACTCCCTTAAAGACTGACAATTCTCTAGATCAGACCAGACCTCTTTCCTGAGTTGCAAGCCAACCATGCTTCCAACAGACTTCAGGGCACCACAATTTAGATATGCTTTAGATTCTTCATATTCAATATAACCCCAACCAAATGTACTTCTCTTCTATCCCATAACCAAAGACACTCTCTTCATCTCTGTATAACCAGCACCTAACACAGTGGCCTGGCACTTTCAACAACTTATTGTTAAATATCTAAAGCAGTCAGTCGGAGCTTTAGTGACTCTGGTTTGCTCTCTTCTGCTACTTGCTGCTCTGTTCCTTAGTTCAGATGTTCTCAAACATTAACACGCATAAGAATCATGTGAAAATCTTGTTAAAACACATTTTCTGTGCCCCAACCATTGATATCCTCATTCATGAGGTCGAGATGTAACATATAAATTTGTAATTCTTACAATTCTACAAGTGATGGCAATGCTGCTGGATAGAGGATCACTATTCCAGACCGTATAAGTGCATGGTCACTGATCACTGGCCTTTGGATTTCTATTCTGAGTGATCATTCTCTTTTGTAGCAAGTCTTTTTGGGACTCTGATATCTGTTTTACCCGGAATTCTGACACCTGTAGTAGTCTGTCTGCCAATTTTCTCCTTTTTACTAGCAAATCAACCTTGCTCTCAATATTTAAACTCTCCTAGATCTCCTGTCTTGCCTAGACTAAAGGTCCTAAGCTTCCCACTTTTCAGTCCTGCCATTGAGCCTAACATTTACAAAGGCTGGAGTCCTAAGTGATGACAGTATTATATAATGCTAAACGTGTCAAAGACAAAAATTCTCAGTTTCTGTTTAAGTTACGTGGCATAACCAAAGCCTCCATAACAATGAATCTAAAGAGAAGGATGGCATTTTATGGCCCCAGCTACCAACCACCTTTGAGCAGGAGGTTTTTAGAAACCACAGAACTAATCAATGAGAACAGTCATGGAATGTGGGTTACTTTTGCGTTGGACCTCCATATTAATGGAAGCATGATGGATGGCAAAAAGCATGAGCTTTGGTAGAGAAATCTAGGTTCTAATATCGCTTTCTGCCGGCTATTGGACTTCATATACCCTGAACCTCAGTCTCCTTGCCTATGAAATGGGGCTAATATAGCACTGAGGGCTCTGGGGAAGATAGAATGAGGAAATGGCTGTAAGTCTCTCACACAGCACCTAGCCTATATTAGAATCAGTCAATGTAAATTGTTTCTCTCTTTTTGCACGCACTTATAATTTAATCTCCAATAGGCATATTCTCTGACACAAGGGAAACTTCTCGTGCTCACTTTGGCAGCACATATACAAGGGAAACTTCTCAAGGAGTCATAGAAAAATAAAGATGGTTCAATTTTATGTTATTTTGGTTTAAAGGGACTGGCCAGTGCTTTCTTGGGTCAGAACATTGCAGCTAAATAGGTCCTCAAATAGAAGTGTCTTGTAAAGGTAAATGTAGGTAAAAAACTAAATATTTTCCTACTTTTTGATGCTGATTACAAAATGTTTCCCTATGATGAATGTTATCACTAAGTACATCGAAAATGTACCATTAAAATAAAATTTAAAAACAAACCGAAAAAAAATGTTTCCCTTGTGCAATACTGGTCTCTGCTTCAATTGAAAGAATAATTACTTTATGACATTAAGCAAGTACTATGGAATTTTGGAATGAGCCTCACTAGGACAGCATGAATTTAAATGATCTTTCCCCAGTGATCACACTTAAGCAATTATGGTTAAGAATTTTAAGGAGAACAATATGAAGTGATTTAGTAATTCAATTTCATACAAGTACAATTATTTAATGGGACTCTTTTTTTTCAATTTTCACTGGAAATGTCGTCAACTCATTGCTGGAAATAAAAACAGTAAAGCACTAAGTATGTGAAGCTCAGCTCTTTGGGTCAACCATCCCCCCGCTGACATACCAAAGAGAATAGAAGGGAAAGAAAAGTCATCTTTTTCAGAAATACTACATTTGTGAAAAGAAGTTATCATTTGTTTTCCTGGAAACCAAAAGTGAACATTTCCTATAAAATCATACAATCTGGATAAATTTAGGAAGCCAGCCAGAAGAGGAGGCTGATACTTGATTTCCTGGCTGCTTCCTGTTCTATTATAGGTCCTGCTGAGGTAATATCAAACAGGAAAGGCCCATGTATCAATCAGGCCCATGTATCACTAGTCAGCTTACTAGAGATACATATTCAATACAAGATATACAAATATATAAGAATTTACAAGACTGGCTTACAAGGGTCGCCCACAGAATCAGGTGCAGAATAGTGCAGAGGGTCTATCTGCGCACTGGAGATCCAAAGGAGGCAGTCAAAGGCCTGCAGCTCACTGTAGTGTCTCCTGCAAGTTCCTATCAGGAGGCCAAAGGGTCTGCGCTAGAAGGCTAAACGGTGTGTAGCGGAAGCTAGGAGATGACACCCAAGACAAAGACAAAGATGGAGCTCCTCTGAAGAAATAGAAGCAATCCTTTCTTCTTCAGTTCCCTTTTACATAATTCTGGCAATAACTCTCCTTAGGGGGAGTCTTCCACACCCAGAACTACCCTGAGCCAATTTAGTTAGGTATTTCTTACTCAAATTGACACAATCAATTAACTATGAGACAAAAAAAAAATTACTACAAACATAGAAGACTTTAATAACACTACCACCCAAACTGGCCTAAAGGACACTTACTGAACACTCTAACAACAACAGAATATACATTATTTTCAAGGCATACAGAACATTCACCAAGAAAGAAATACAAAGGGATTGAAATTCTATTAAGTTCTTTGACCACAGTGAAATTAAATTAGAATTCAGGAAGAAGGAAATATTTAGAAAATCCCCAAATATTTGTAAATTAAACATACTACTTTAACTACAAATCAAAGAAGAATCACGACAGAAATTAGAAAATATTTTATTTAAATGAAATAAAAACAATGTATCAAAATTAATGAGACACAGCTAAAGCAATGTTTAGAAAGAAATTTACAACATTAAATACTTATTTTAGAATGATCTCAAATGAATACTCTCAAAGCGCCCCCTTAACAACCAGCAAAAGCAGAGCAAACTAAACCCAAAACAAGCAGCGGGAAGTATACAATGGGAAAAATCAATAAAATGGAAAATTTAAAAAAAGAAAATAAAAAATAGAACTGGTTCCTTGAGTAGCTCATTGAAACTGATAAATCTGTCACCAACTAACGACGAAAAAAGAAAATATAAATTATCAATGTCAGGAATGAAAGAATGGACATCACTATGTGATGGGCCCCATTCTGTTCTTAGTGCTCAAATTCACAGACAAACATGAATGAATAACATGAATGAATCAGAAAATGGTTAAAAAGACAGTGGGAATCAGCAATTTTACACACAAAGCCTTGACAGGTCTTCAGCGTTCCTGAAGTTGAGACAAAATTGAACAAACAAGTTAAGTTTGATGCTTTGGAAAGTATAGATACTGTAGTGAACTCTGTATTAGAAATAACCAAAATTTTTAAATTTTTTCACAGAAAATTGAAAATCTGTCAATAAATTCTGTTATGAAGATACTGTAGTTGGCCCATCCAGGTGTCACCAAGTAAACCTTTAAAACTGAATTAATGAGTAAAAAAACCAAAAACAAAAACAAACAAAAACCCATAAGCTGGGAGTGGTGGAACATGCCTATAATTTCAGCTACTCCAGAAGCTGAGGCAAGAGCTTCAGAAGTTGAAGCCCAGCCTGGGCAATTTAAATGAGAGCCTGCTTCAAAATGAAAACTTAAAGTCAGAGGTATAGCTCAATGACGAAGCACCCCTGGGTTCAATCCCCAGCACCACAAAAAGAAAGAAAAACCATCTCTTTCTTTTTCTTCTTTCTTTTTCATCCATATGAGAAATATCTAAAATCTGCTAGGTAAAAATTGAACCCCTAAATAAACTAGTATGAAACAAGTTTTTGAAAAGCACATACTGTATGATTCTATTTATTGTAACAGTCTAAAAAGCCAAAAACAGTATAGACAGATACCAGATTAGTGATCATCTATGGCAGAGACAGAATACCAAAAAGCATAAGGAAACATTCACAGTGACAAAAATGTTCTGTATCTTGATTGCGATGATGGCTATAGATCTATACACTTCATCAAAACTCATCAAGATACAAATTTTAAAATTATTACTTTTATTGCATAAAAATCATCCCTCAATAAACTTGACTAAAAATAAAGTCAAATTATAGTTTGGCCTGATATATCCAGCATGGAATTGAGCTACTAGCCTATGAGTGAAACACTTGGTCAATTTTAGGAAAAAATGAAAATGCAATAATTTGGGTGTTTTTATTTGTTTCATTAAAAACCAACTTGAGGTCTGGCACAATGCTAAATTCCTTTTGTGGGACAGGAATTTAATCTTGCCTAGAAAAATAGGAAGATGCCCTGCTTTCCATGAGAAGCGGGAGAAAATAATGGTTTTTTAAAAATGATTAAAAGCAGGTGTGGTGGCATACACCTGTAATCCCAGCACTCAGGAGGCTCCGGCAGGAGGATTGAGAGTTGGATACCAGCCTAGGCTACAGAGGAAGTTCAAGATCAGCCTAGATTACACAGTGAGACCCTGTAATTAAAAAAAAAAAAAAAGAAAAGAAAAAAAGTTAGAAGTAGAAAATTTCAACATCAGCCTTATCCTGGATCTGAAAATGCATTTTAATGAGAGCCCCAGACTACTTACAGACACATTAATGCACTGGTTTATGTGAATGGCTCTCCCTAGCATCAGGCAACAAAAACCCTCTGACGAAAGTTCAGTGAAATCCGGGCTTCTTTCCGTGCCCCAGAGATCTTTAAAGTCTGTTTCCCCCAGTAACCTTTGTTTTTGCACTCAGAAGGCAGAACAGAGGAAAGTCAAGAAAGGGATGGGCCCAACTATTCCCTTCCTCTACTTTCTGCAGCCTGTGTTTTCTTTTGTTTCTTTACTCTCTCCTCCAATCTTGACCTTAGTTAACAGTTACTTTGATGATGGGGTTTGGTTCCCAATGCAGGTGTGTTCAGAGCTGATAGGCTTTGGAGAAGAGATTTGTTGGTGAGGGCTCTGACTCCAATGAGTGGATGAACCTACTGATGAGTCCATAGCTCAATGAGCTTATTAGGAAGTGGGACCTAAGTGGATGAAGCAGGTGTGGGGCTAAAGGTTATATTTTGTTCCCTGCCCTTTCCTCTCTGGATCTCTTAGCCACTCTGCTTCCTGTTGGCATGGGGTGAGCAGCTTTCCTCAGCCACGCCCTTCCACCATAATATTTCTGCCTTGCACAGGCCTCAAAGCAATGGAGTCAGTTGACCATAGATTGAAATCTCTGAAATCATAAACCAAAATAAATCTTTCCTTTTTTTTTTTCCCCCAACACTGGATTGAACCCAGGGCCTCCTGCATGCTAGGTAACCACTCTCCCACTGTGCTTACCCCTTTTTATTGTATGACAGAGTCTAAATTGCCCAGGCTGGACCCAAATTTGCAGTTCTCCTGCCTCAGCCTCCTGAGTAGCTGGGATTATAGGCATATGCCACCACACCTAGCCAAATATTTCCTTGTTTTCTCCCAAGTATTTTGTCACAACATTGGAAAGCTAATACATTAACCTAAAATGTTTAATTATTCTGTGAAGCTTCTAAACATGGTCACTTAAAAAAGAAGAAAAATTCTCCCAAATAGGAAACTTTCTAGCTATTATAATCCATTTCTTTTATTTATTTCTTCTTTGGTTTTTGAGAATCTTGGCCAGTCTAAAATTACAATAAAGCAATCTTCCAAGACTGTGAAGATACTGACAATCTGCCAGATACAGCCACCATGACTTCTCATGCTGATTAACAATAGCTCACTCCTAGTGTGCCAGGGGTTTATGATGGACCAGTTAGATGTTAACAGATAAGACCATGGCAGACTGAATGCTTTGTCAGGTTATCATGCACCATGCAGATGCTTCCATCGCAAGGAGGGATAATAGAGTGTTCATGATTCAGCACAGCTCTGTCACCAGTTCAGAGTGACTGACATTAGGTAATTAAGGAAGTTATCTTGCAGTTAAAATTTGAACTCTTTGAATTAGTGCATTCAATATTTAAAATTAGTATCTTATCTTTGCCCATAATAAGCTCCAACAGATATTGATTTACCTTTACCAGTCTTGCTATTTTACTAAAGAATGCCAAGCTATATGCTTAATACATGGTCCCAAATACCAATTGAACTCAAAGTATCCAAGGAAGATTTTTCATGTGGGCCTATTTTTTCCATGATTGACTCTATAGACAAAGGCCCATTTAAAACGAAAAGGGTACATGTGTCGTAAGATTTACATGGGAAAGACTATTCCTTCAAGGACATTAACATACTGAGGTACTTTGCTTTATCCATATATGAGTTTCTTTAAACCACTTAATAAAGACTTTAAAGATAAATACTTTGAAAAAATTGTTTTAAGTAGAAATTAGACTTTCAATATGAAGCTGAATATAAAGCCATGCCCCAAATTCTTCTAAGTGATGCTTCACAGACCCTTTCATACAAAGGCCTTCTGAAGATCTTAAGGTCATGGATAAAAGACACTTTGTACTTAGCAGGGCTTCCGGGAATCTTTAAGATAATATCTCACAGATGATATCTCTTAAAGATAATATATCAGAAAGCCCAAAGCAGAGATAGTCTTATCTCACGGAGATTTGAGAACATGGCTTTGTTTAATGTGGTAGATCATACGATAATGTTGATATACAAAGAAGCCCACAGATTTTGTGTGTGTGTGTGTGTGTGTGTGTGTGTGTGTGTGTGTGTCCGTGTGTGCTGCAGATCAAACTCAGGGCTTTGCACTTGCTAGGCAAGTGCTCTACCACTGAGCTAAATTCCCAACCCCAATAAACAGATTTACAGAGTCACACAGTTTGGACTGAAAACAGGCTTAACACAAAATGGAAAAAAAAAAAAGCCTCTGGACACCAAACTCCTACATGCAAGAAGCAGTTTGAAAAAAAGTACTCCATATAAACACAGGTAATACTTTCTGGAAAAGGAAGAATGGTTCAGAAGGCAAAACCAAGATCCCAGAGAATGAAAGCAAGCAGTCATGTATCACTATTACACAAATACAGTACAGGAATAATTAATGGGTGCCAAAATTAATACATGAAAGTATGATGAAAACAGGACATTTTCAAAGTCTTAAGGAATGTCTCTATAGGATAGTTATTAATGAAAAAGTGGAAAATTATAACTTTACACTGAATAAATATGACAGACTTCACCTTAATGAAATGAAGGTAACATCACCAATGATAGGTCAAGTCAACATCATAAACCCCTTTTTATGATGTGCATCTTTGGTATTCTTCCTGGAAATGTAAAAACTCAATATAATTATGGGAAAACATCAAGCAAACCCAAATTGAGGAATAGTTATACAAAATAACATACTGATACTATTCAAAACTGTCAAGATTATGAAAGACAAAGAAAGACCTAGGAACTGCTACGCATTGGGATACACAAAGGGTATGTGATAACTAAATAGTGGATAGGATCACAGTCCAGAAAAAGGACACCAGTGGGAAAGACAGTAAATAATAGTGTATAAATTTTAACTCTTTGGGTTTAATATTTTTACCTGGTTATGTAATATATTAACATTAAAGGTAGGTGAAAATAAAAGGGAACTCTATCCCTTTTGCGACTTTTCTATTAATCTAAAATTATTTCAAAATAAAATTTTTTAAAGAATCTATGATAACAAAGGAAATATGTTATTATGGAGGTGGGGATGTAGCTCAGTAGAAAAGAGCCTGAGGCTCTGGGTTCAATCTCTGATACCTCAAAAAATGAAAGGAAGGAAGGAAGGGGGGGAGAAAGAGAGAAACACAGAGAGAGAGAGAGAGAAAGGAAAAAGAAAAACTATAATTGCAAAACCTGAGAAATTTACCATTGGTTTTAGTTTTTTATTGTAAACTAAGCTACTTTTTCCAAATGTTTGATATGTAAATGTGCAAATAATAAAGAAAGACCAAGAGCCAACTTTCATTTGCCTCCATCCTTAAGAATATTTACTAGGTCTTCCCATTTCCTGTGTGTCATACTGTGTGCAGATCTGGAAAGGAACAAATTCAGTCTTCATGAGTTTTCATTATTAACCAAAGTACACAACTGCTCTTAATACAAGGTTTAATAATTAGCTTGTCTGTGGTTCTGCAGAATCTACAATGTGCTACTCAAATCACCTCCTTTACTTCTGGAGAAATAAGGTGAGAAATCTTGCATCTGACCTGCCTCATAAAAGAATGTTTTTATGGTTCTTCAGGGACCGTTCCACAGAAAATCCACCAGATGGCAGCCAGCTATGTTCAGGTTACAATCAACTTCCTCTATGCCACTGAAATTTGGGACCAAAGCTAAACAGCTTTTCAAAGAGCAAAAAGAATTCTTTGCTCAGCTGGATAAAGTAATGGTCCTTCTCATCTTTAATGCAAGCATCATGACGGATCTAGCTCATTACACCCGGCAGGGACTACACTGGCTTTGCCATGACACGAAGTTGGTATTTTGAACTGAACACATTCTCCACAACACTGTGTCACATCACAAAGGAAAACTGCCACAACACGCCATCTAGTCAACATAAGAATGAGGAATGGTTTTCTCTTCCTTGCTTCATGCGTTGTTGTTTATAACCCAACGCCGTCCTATGAACTGACCCTTTCAATATTCCCAATGTGAAAAATTATTTAAATGCTTTTAAATCTGCAGCACATTTGATAAGATGGTTTTAGTGCTCTGTAATATGATTGAAATTTCAGTTGCAATTTCTAAGTAACCAAGTGAAATTCTATTTATTTTAACTTGTTTAGGTTCCCCGATTGGAGCTTGTTATTTCTGCTTATGAATTTACTCTGTTGAATATTTAGCATAAACGTAATGTAGGCATTTTAATTTATATATTTTGGGAGCTTTGTTACCTAATGTCTTTTTGTGATAGCTCTTCTATAAGTAAGAGTTGGTTATCTGAAATAGGGACATGTTCTTTCTTTCTCTACTACCTGATACTATTTCAAATATTAACTACAATTTTATTATAAAATTTATACTTAGTATTAAGCATACTCTTCTACATGAGATAATTTAAATATAAGAAGATGGCATTCGCCATGGATGTAAAAAAATGAAATGTGTCTGATATGGTATGCATTATTTCAAAACCTGTGAATGTGTTTTAATAACATTATAGCAATCACAAGGTGACTATAATTTGCATTTAATGCATTACAAAAGAGAAGAGGCAGACTTTCTAGGAGAAGCATATCATTTTGAAGGGTTTCATAAAAGGACAATCTTACATTTCATGGATTTTATTAAAATTGTTCTTTCTGTTGCTAAAAAAATTTTTTCAAATTAAAGAAATGTTTTTTAATAGAGCTCCTTCCTTCACAAACTTCTTTTCCTGATCTTTTAACAACTCGTCCCTTTGTGTATTCTAATGTCTACTGGGAAGGCTTTGTAACACTCCCTCCTCCCCTTACCATTTCTCCTCATATATGAAGCAATGTGTCTGTCTGAAAAGAACATGTGGTTGCTGGCCTCAAGAGGTCAAATTCTTATTTCCTTTTCAAGAAGGAAGGAAGGGAGCAGAGAATGGAGAACACCTGCAAGAGGAAAACACCACACTCTAAAAGAAGACTCCCTCTGCCCCGTGTGGGAATTTC
Organism: Hystrix cristata; assembly: GCA_004026905.1. Lineage (NCBI taxonomy): Eukaryota > Metazoa > Chordata > Mammalia > Rodentia > Hystricidae > Hystrix > Hystrix cristata. The sequence goes on from PVJO010001721.1 coordinate 67,078, forward strand.
TCATCCATTACCTCACTGTACCGTCTTTTCCTCACAATAAAACCCTCCTACACCCAAGTGTGGGGAGACAGAGAAATGAGGTAATAAAGAGCCCACCCCTATTTCCTTTGGAGCTAGCTTTCAATGTAACTTTTTCTTTCCACCAAAATTCTGTCTCCTACATTTTTGGAGAGTGGTGGACAGCATGGACCTTAACCTCTAATAATAATCTGCAAACCACAAATAGCAAAACTCAATTTTAAGAAAAATATTGTTCACTGATCTTTTAAAAAGTTTTTTGTTGTTGTTGTTTGTTTTTAGATTCAGCTGACCTTTTTTATCTTTAACCTAATAAAAATCCCGCAAAAGTCATCCTGGGACCTTGAGATGTTCTGTGAAATGCACAGTTACCTATGCAATGACTGAAATCCTAAACCTTGGCTGAATGGGTTTACAAATTAACATAAGCAGATATCTTAACTCTTCATGCTTAGCAAAAGACTGAACAAAATTCTGCATGTCTTTTTCAATTTCCCTAAAATTTTGTTAAATCTGCAAGGATGTACAATTCAGCTAATTGCAATTAATATTTAGTGTTCATTAAAGCTGTTTCATAGCAGCAAAAACTGAATGGGGGAAATAAAGTTCTAAATGATGTAGAACAAGATAAACACAATCCTAACAGCATTCTAAATTTATGGTATCAATATTCAACTCTATCTGCACTGTGCTAGAAAGCAAATGATAACACCAAGAAATGTGTACTGATCACTCTGATGATGTGCGTACCACCTGCATCCAACTGAATAGGGGTTATATTCTGTTCCCGGCATTAAGGATGGTAGTTAACTCAGAATTCCACATTGTAAATATACAGCAGCCATTTGTCCTAGTTAAGGAATGTTTTAATACACAGTATTATCATTTTCTAGAAGATCTTTATATATTAAACTAAAGTACATGATTGATTAAATTAAAAGTTAGTAATGAATAAAAAAATTCATAACTCTCAAGGCTTGGTACTATGTAAAAAACAAGAGACCACAAGTACTATTTACTAAAACAGCTAATCTTGCCTGCAAGTTTAGGGTCACAAGCCTATAATATGTGCAAAAAAATGCAATAGTAGGAACCATGTAAAAATATAGTAAAATGATACAGGAAATATGTCAAATCTAGAAAAAAAGGCTTTCCTAAAAAAAAGCCTGTGTTGGGTGATGTATTATCCTCCTCCTCTGGCCCTTGATCCTTTGCATCCCTTCATGCGGGCACAATATGTGCATGGGAAGTGCCACAGCTGGGATGTGGTACAAGATGAGCTGGTGCACAGGAGGGAGATGCTGAGGGATGGGCACATCTGTGCTGGCCAAACGAGTGGGAGGCAGAAGTGCCACAGGATGAGATGTTGCATGAGAAGACATTTGAGAATGGAAAGCATGTACAGGATGAGGAATAACATAATGTACTTGGGGTGGAGTCTGAGTCTGAGGAGGTGGGTTTCCATGAGAATGGGAGCAGGCAGAAGCTTGGTGGTGAAGTGGTCTTGTCAAAGACACGTAAGGAGGTGGCAAATAATGCCGACATGATGAGATAGAGGGCTGAGGAGGGGGCTGAGGCTGGGGCTGGGCAACCAGGCTGGATCCATAGCCATCTATTGACAGTGGCTGGCTTTGGGCAGCAGCTGCAGCATGATGGCTAAAGACTGCAGCTTGGGAAGAAGAAACAGCAGCAGTGGTCAAACGCAGATGCTTCATGAAAACCACCACTTCCATGACTCCTGATTCCGCTGTTGCTCAGGTCTACTGGCAATGCCTGCTGGTCATGGTAGCTGGTATTAGAACCACTTCCCCCGCAGGGCACCTGTACTTGTAGGGGCCTTTCCACAGGGCAGGCCAGGTCACTGAAGGGAGGAGAAGCCAGAACATCCAGGCAGATGGTGGTGGTGGTGCTAGAAATGATGACCATGCTGCTGAAAGCAGCCCGTGTGTGCATGTCCCAAGCTGTGGAGATTCTGAGATGGCATTCTACATGGTAAGTGCTGGGGACAGCAGGAGGGAACCCTCGGCATTGCAGGGGGGCCAGTTTCTGTCACAGCGTTAGATGCAGTTCTCCTTGATTCATCTCCTACAGAAGTACCGGCTGTACTATTGTTTGTAAGAGGAGAAGTCTCTGACACCGCGGAGGGCTGGCTACTGGTGACAGCTGAAACAGTATCAGAGGCCTGCTCAGAGGTAGATGGATTTGAATTGTTAATGGAAGCGCTAGTAGTTTGTGATTCCATAATCGTAGAAGTGGTTGGTACTACAGTAGGTTCATCTTCATCAACAGTGAGGTCCACAACTTCTGCTGCATTCTGCCTCAAAGGCAGGATAACAGTAGAAACCCTACTGCGGTTCTGTGGCTCCTGTGGTCAACCAGTATAAGTACCTGAACCCTGGTTCCGATGAGACCTGGCGTGTCCAAGGGCTGATCGAGACCAATAGCTTTCCCCAAATGGTACAATCTCCACTTCACTGTCAGGTAACATTAATTTCTTCATTGGCAGTGACCTGGGGAGTGAAGGAAGCTTCTATCACCACGACATCTTCATCAATACTTCCTTAAGGAGCAGTGGGACAGTCCTGCCAGATCTCGCCGGCAGACACAAACAAATCCTCGTCCCCTTCAGTGGATGAGCTCGAGGAGGCCTCGCTGCTGAGGCTGCTCACACTGGAACTCCCGGAACTGGGCAGCAGTGCATATTTTCTTCGGGCTAACACTTAGCATTTTTTCCTCTGCATTAATAGCCTCTCTTTTTGTTTCTGGGTCCTCTGAGAGGAATTATTTTTTACAAATCTCTTTCTGCATGGAAGTCTCCTTAATGAACTGCTATGAAAACAGGGTCTTTTCATTAACAATCCTGACACAGATTCTGTCTCAGTTGGAGACCACTTTTTGAGATCATACACTATGACTTCTATTTTTAGCACTCAAAATGGTCTGGGAATGTCTTACAGAGATGTCTTTATCCTCATCAGAAGTCATAGTATCAGAGTCTCCGAAATGCAGACTAGATGAAGGTGAAGATAGACACTCACTAAAGGAGGAATCATTTTCTTCATCACTTGGAGCCTCTACGTGTTGCCGCAAGCCCAGTGTTCCCTGATTCTCTTTAACACAGTTCTGCATATAGGAAGGACCAGCCTGCTGGTTTTTGCACTTTTTCCTCACAACACTTTTTTCCTGTCCTTGTTGATTAACATTCATGCTCTTTTCTTGTTCTTGAGAAACATCACACAAGTAAGAAAATTCATTCCCCACTTCACTGTTAATCATCTCAAGTCCTGCAGGAAAACTTTTGGCTGCCCCGATGGGCTCTGGCTGCAAAAGGATCCCTTTCAGACTCTCCTGTGTCTTTGGTGCATCAGAAGGACTCTCACTCTTTATATCCACTTTTAAGGTATAGTGCTTGTTATATTCAGGAGTCCACTGAGATATGGGCAACTTTAAGGAAGGCCTTAGCTTCTTGTCCCCAGAATGTTCTTTTTGGCTGATGAAGTCCCTAAGGACAATAATAAAACATCAAGCTTTTCTTTTTAAGGACCAACGAGCAAACTCTACAGAATCTGATGCGTCACTGCTCCTGCCCGTCGGCGGATGCCCTAGAGGCAACTAACTCTCTAAGCCCGGGGCCTCCCGGCGCCCTCCAACTCCCCCGCTGCTGTCCCTGATCCATTGTCAGCCGTACGCCCACGCCGGGTCTCCATCCCATCCCTGGACTCTGGGGATGAGGGACCAAAGATGCACTTGCTCGGGCTACTGCGGCTGTGGGGAGACGGCGGGCGGACATGGCACCCAAACACCAGTCCATGTGGGCGCAGCCGAGTCCCGGAGCCGGGACCGGTACTCCATACCCTGCACCCCGCACCCTTTAAAAACTTGTTATATCTTTAAGAAGAGTTATCCCAAAAGGCCAAGAATTCTATCTTCTCTAGATTGTACACTTCTCCAATGCACTTCTATCACTGGCTAGCATGGGTCCTTACTTCAGTGATAGTGGAAATTAAAACTGAGGCAACAGCAAGAATTTACTGACAAAAGTTTTAATTGGAAGGTTTATTATAGAAAACAGACAGCTGTGTGGTGGCACACACCTGTCCTCCTAAGCACTCAGGAAGCCAAGACAGGAAGGATCACCATGAGTTCTAGGCCAGCCTGGGCTACACAGTAAGCTCAAGGTCAGCCTGAACTACACGGCAAGACCCTGTCTCAAAAAAAATAAAAATAAAAAATAAAAAAACAAATAAAATAAAAATAAGAAAAAAGAAACACAACCTGGCTGTCCCATACACAGGTGGTCCTAGGAAAGACACAGACAAGATAGCAACTCCATGGAGAGCAGGCTCCTCCGCAGACAGAAGTACCTCACAAAGGATACACTTCACTTATGGGGGGGATGTCCCAAAAGAATGTTATTATTCATGGGGTTTTTTTTTCCCTAAAAGGTATAGGGTCTCTGAACAGGATGGAATTTAGTTACTGCATAAACTTGTGTTTGCACACAACCCAAAATGTGCTTAAAAATGTGTTACGTCCCCTTCTTGGTAGAGTTTTCTTGGGGAAATGCATTATAATGAAGTTATAATGAAGTTTAGGTCAGTTCTCTGTCAAATCTGTCAGTACCTCAGCTTGCACCAGTCTTACAAGTTTGCCCAAGCATCCCACCTTCTTATCTCAAGGACTGCAGTGGCTTACTCAATGAACAGCTTGATTTACCTGTTTATTACCAAAATTGCAGCTGGCTGCTTGTTCTCTCTCAGGATGCTGCTTCGAAGTTCTGCCAATGCCCCCGTCTCACTGCCATGGCATTATCCTTCCTTCATCCATACTTGATGGTATTAGAATTATCTGTTTATTTTTCTGTGAGAGTAGGCATTATGGCAATCATGTTTATGATTTTATCCCCAGCAACCAGCAGACTGTGAGACTAGGGTAGATACACTGAAAAAGCATCTATTGAATGGATACAGTAATACATAAACAAAATATAGCCACCCTTACTTCAGCTTCTGACTATATGGCAACAATTCCTAGAGCCAATCTTTTCTGTAAGGGCATGATTTAAGGCTGTATTGGAAAAAACAGTTCCAATTTTAAAAGTCTTCCTGAAGGTCAGAGTGCCTCAAGGATATGCAGCCAATTTCCTAGTGTCCTGAAGGTTGGAACACACACACACACACAGACACACATACACACACAAACTGGAGATTGAACCTGAGGCTCACACCGGCTAGGTAAGCAAGGTAAGCACTCTACCACTAAGCTAGACTCCTGCCCCTTTTTATTTTTTATTTTGAGACAGGCCTCAAACTTATGATTCTTCTGTCTCAGCCTCCCAAGTAGCTGGGATTAATATATGTAAAGATGCTTGGCTAGCTGTATGCAGTATTTTATCGATGCATTATACAATGAACAAGGTTTAATACTTGGTTTGCAGAAAAGTTGCTCTATTTAGGCAAGAGGTTTTCCCATTCTATTTCTTGCCACTTGTATCACGTTGAGGTTTTGTTTTATTTTGTTTTGTTTTGATGTACATGCATGCGTGCGTGTGCATATGGGTCATTACTGGTGAATGAACCCAGGGAATGCTGAGCTAAATCCTTTTAATTTTTTTTTGTTTTGAGACAAGATCTTGTTAAGTTGTCTAAGGTGATCTCAAACTTGTGATTGTCCTGCCTTAGGCTTACAAGCATCTGGGATTACAGGCTTGTGCCACCATGCCCAGTTTATAGCACTCATTACTATTTTGAAACTGCATCTTTAACCTACTTACCTCAGTTTAGTTTTGAACATAAAACTTCATGACTCCACCTAGCTGTAAATGCTTTCTGAAAACCACTGTGCTTTGGAATGCCAAGCAGCAGATTATTAAATTATCAACATATTTTTAAAATATGATTTTACTTTAGAATGGTTAAAACACGAATAGGAATGGGAGATTTGGCTGGTCTTTGTACACCATTCGTAGGAAACCCTCTGAGCTCCTCCAAATCCTTGGAAATTTCCTGAGTAATACACTGGATTAAGAAGCAAAGGATAGCCTTGTGTGGTAGTACAGAACTGTAATCTCAAATACTTGAGAGTTTGAGACAGAAAGGTGACAGGTTTGAGACTAGCCTGGGCAGCTTAGGAAGACTCCGTCTGAAAATAAAATTTAATAAGGGCTAGGAATGTAGTTCAATGGTAAAGCACTTACATAGCATGCAAGAGGTCCTGGGTTTAATGGTGCTACTAGGGATTACTACCACTATATAAAACAAGCTGTGCCCTACTAAAAATTACTGCACGTTGTATATAGTAGATATCAGGCCGTAGCCTGCTGTGAGTTACTCTGTGTTATACAGAATAGTACCTGTCAAGCTATTCCTTGCCCTAAGTGACTCCATTTTATAAAATAGCAGTTTGCTCCATTTAAAATGCAAAAGCTGAGATGGAATGACTTGATAACTTGTCTGTGCAAATAAATAACCACCAGATGCTGGATGCACCAAATTTACGAAAAGAAGAACCACACCCTGCACAGCAAAATCATAAGGAACAAATTGATAAACTAATTGTTAATAAAAATAACCACCTGTAAACTTATAAAATTAAATCATAGGCATATGGATGCATGATGCACCAAAAGCACACCAGAAAAAAGCAGGCCCGTGAGTTTGTTGGACAACCCAGGCCAGTGAATAATGCAACTACTCAGATTACATAAGAGTTGGGCCATGCAACACTGGGGTATATCACAGTAACATACATACCAACCTGCCATCCCATCAAACTACCTAATCAGACCTGAGATACACAGATTAGAAACTCCAGCTCTCTGCCACTGGCCTCAGCCGGCTTGATCTCTCTGCTTGAAATGGCCCCCTCCATATGCTACCATCCAGATGTGAGCTTTGAACTAGATCTGTGCTCTCCACAACCCCCATGCCAAGAACAAGCTCTGCCTGACCTGATTTTATGTGACTACCAGTGATATCTATTCACATCTCTGTGGACTTTCATTTTCAGCTCTGCCTCTTTGAATCCTGCTCCCTGTGGTAACCCTTTTTTAGCCATTCTGTAACCTATCTACTATTGTGTGAAGTGTGACCAGAGTGTTACAGATATTAGAAACTAAGATTGGAATAAAAGAACCTGTCATTGTCAGGTCATTGGCTATTGGCTATCAGTAGAGATCTAGAGTAATCAGCCAAATAAGTAAAGCTGATGAAATCAACATACCTTGTGAATTTACTATTACTCAATACATTCTGACATTGTAGAAAGACATAAGTGTGTCCGAACTGTGTTTATGGCATAGCTTGCTCGTGACAACCACAAAAGAAGAAGGAGGAGAAGGAGGAGGAAGGAGGAGGAGAAGAGGAAAAGGAAGAGGAAGAGGAAGAAGAAGAAGGAGGAGGAGGAGAGGAAGAAGAAGAGGAGGAAGAAGAAAAAGGAACAGCAGCAAGGGATAAAGGGACTTGGGAATGACTCTATGGTTTCTAGCTTGAGCAGCTCGATACAGAAAGACACGCTTTATTGAGATGTAAAAGCCAGGAGAGGAATAGTTTGTGGATGGAAAAGGAAGCGTTCCATTTGGATAAGGTAAGTGTGAGATGCCTGACATTCCCTTGTGCGGATGTCAAACAAGCATCTATGAGGTCAATGGCATTATGCAGAGATAAAATCATTATTTTTCTGTTACTTAATCCCGTTTTCAGCGAGAGAACAATTTCATCATCATTGTACCTTCCAGAGCTAGTCACCATAAATTTGCAGCTTAAATTCTGCACATAAACTTGGCAGTATGAAGACCTTCTAAAAATTTACTTATTTATTTCTTTCAGTACTGGGGATTGAACCTAGGGGCATGCTACCAAATTGCAGTCCCAAGCCCTTTTTATTTTTTAAGACAGGTTCTCACTAAGTTAACCAGGGTGGTCTTGTATTGTCCTCCTGCCTCTGCCTCTTGAGTACCTGGGATTACAAACACGCATCCAACAAAGACATTTTCAAAGCAACTTCTGTGAATATGTGTGGTACTGGAGTTTGAACCCAGAGCCTCATACACTGTGTTAGGCACGCACTCTAGCACTGAGCCACATTCCCAGCACTTTATTTTTGAGACAGAGTCTCACTAAATAGTCAGATTTTATGAATTTGCGATCCTCCTGTGTCGGCCTCCCAAGTAATTGGGGCACCACCAGTCCTGGTTAAAATTAGGCTTTTTAAGGGCTCCCTTAGATACGTTCATAACTAAGCTACATAGAAAAAAATGCTTCAAAACTCTGCCGCTTTCATTAGAAAAGCTACTAAGAATTGAGGAATGAGAATGAACAACTCCAGTGGCAGCTGTTATATTCATTAACTACACAAGTAGGCTCATCTATGAAGAAAAGACAGTCCTCTCCTGGATTAGCCTGTTACTACTGCAAAAACAACTGGCCACACCCTCCGCATGGCCCCTGTGGTCTCATTTTATTATGATGTAAGTCAATTTTAAAATAAAGACAAAGTAAGTGTGCAAGTTGCAGACTGCCAAACTGATTTCAGAACTGGTCTTGAAAATGCTTTTTAAATACTTTCTGTATACTCCCACTCTAGACTTTTCAAAATGCAGAGGTTCAATTTAGCAAAGTATTTCTTTTTATAGCCAGTTGTTCAGACCATACTCATTACCTTAAAGACCTGCAAATTGCTTTTAAAGTGGAAGGAAAAAGAAGGAACATGATGAACTATATTAACGTTTCTTGATTTTAAATAATTTGGTTTACCATATTTTGAATCTTCTGCTTAAATGATATGGAAGACACTATTAATGAACTATACGATAGTTAGTATAGTCATAACACCCCTCCTCCTTGCCATCAACAGTGAGGCTTATACCTCTTAATAAACATTTGAATTGGTTTCCATTTCTTGACATTATAAACTGCATTATAAATGCTATTTACATTTCTGTATTTCTTTCACATGTCTCCCTGTATAAATGTCCCAGACTTTCTCTTAGCAGTGGGACTGCTGAATCACTGGGCATAAAAAATTTTATGCCTCTGTTTTCTGAAGTGCTTATACCAATTTATACTCCCACCCACCCGTAGTATATGTGATCTTTCTGTTTCATATTCTCACCAACAATATTTATTTTTAGACTTTTTAATTCTTACCAGTCTCACTGGTGGGGCAATAGAGTATTATACTGTGGTTTTAATTTGCTCTTATGAGGATAATGGAAGTAGATATGTCTTTGTTTTTTAAAATTTCTTTTCACACAAACGAAAAAAGATACGCCAAATAACAAAATATGTCCTACTTGAAAAATCATATAAAATAGCTTATTCTTTATGGGCAAAAAGTTCAGCTTACCCAAAAAGAAATACCAATCTAAAAGTCCTAATACAGTGTACAAATCTGACTTCGCCTCAGCTAAACTAAATGGCCTACCATCAGAAGAGTTTACACTACCATCTAGTGGTTCATTTAGGGAAAAGACATTTGTGCCCTTGAAAATGTTTCAAACAGACAATCTAGTAGATATAGACTGACTTTGTCCTCAGAGAAAAGGCTAAGATCAATAAAACAAACACTGAGGTATACAGTAAGGACATGATAGACAGACCACTGTATTGAAGTCTGAGATTTGAGTTCTAAACTCTGAGATCTACTATTCATAGCTATGTGATTTTGGAAAAACTACATCTCCATTTGTTTCTCTGTGACTGCACTAGATTGATGTTTCTGAAGTAGCAAGTTATAACGCACTAGTCACACAATCAATATAATGAGTTATGACCAGATTTTTTGTTCAGTGCTGGTGACTGAACCTAGGGGGCTGTTGAATTAATCTTTTATGCTGAGACAGAGTTTTGCTAGTTATCCATGCCGGCCTGGTACTTGTTTTCCTCCTGTTTCCACCTCCCAAGTGGCTGGGATTATAGGCATACACCACATTATAGGCAGATACAACCAGATTTTTAAAATTTAACTATAACAAAAAATACACGGATTCTAAGATTATTATCTGATGAAGCATTTGTTTTAGTAAAATGTATCTATATGTGTTTAATGCATGAGTCTGGGTATATATATGTGCTGCCTAAGCAAGCACTACATCTGAGCATGTATGTTTCCTGGAACACAATATAAAATGTATTTGTTATTATGGGTCACAAACAACACAGCTGGAAAGTCTCTAAGATCAGCTCTTAAATTCCATGTTCCTATGAATTGTGGCCTTTAGTTCTGCTAATAGAGATTCTGCCTGCCTAATACTGTATACAGGTAGACGTCTGATAGAACTGTCTGCTGACTATGAGGGGGTATGTATTTTTCTCTTACAATAATTTTTTAAAATTCCAATCAAAATAGATGAAAACAGCCAGATGTGGCAGCACACACCTGTAATCCCAGCTACAAAGGAGGCCGCAATAAAAATATTGCAAGTTCAAGGCAATCTTGGGCAGTTTAGAAAATCCCTGTCTCAAAGTAAATTTTTTACAAGGGCCAGAAACTAGATGAATAGTAGCATTGGCCTAGCCTGTGCAAGGCTCTGGGTTCAATTCCCCAGTACCACACACACAAACATAAAAATAGAAATATATGCCTCGCTCGGCTTGTATATTTTTTTTCTTCTCTTTCTCCAAAACTACTACTAGTGTCTCTAATAAAATGTTTCTCAAAACGTGGTCCCGAGGTGCTTCTTCGAAATACAAATTGTGAGGGATTAAAAGTGGAGTAGAGGAGTTGGGGATTTAGTTCAGTGGTAGAGCACTTACCTAGCAAGAACAACGCCCTGAGTTCGATCCCCAGCACTCCTCCCTAAAAAGTGGAGTAGAGGCCAGTAGCAAAATACAGTCTCTCTAGGACAAGGAATCAAGACACCTGGAAAACAACTTAGTAATGAAAGGAAAAGAACTAGATCTCAGAGAATTGAGAAGGAGCTAGTTTCCTAGTTTCTAGGAAAACTAGAAACTACAGAGAAGCTGGAGAAACAGAGCACAACACAAAGAACAAAGCAGTCTGGAAAGCTGATATTGGACCTGAGGAAGGGGGCATATCTGTGCTGACACAGGGTCAGTAGCTTGAGGGAAAAGCAAGGGACCAGGCTGCGAACACTAGCCCCAAGAAAAGCCCATAGCTATTGTAAACTGCAAAAACAACATGGGGTTCTACTCCTGAAATGATTCCCTCCACAAGGCAGGCTGGAGTTAGAGAATAAATCCAGTGCAGCATCTGCCACATATGAAAGGGTTTAATCAGGAGCCACTGCAGGAAGCGGTTAAAACTGAGCCACAGAACAACTTCATTTCAGAGTTTCTGGTGTCACCCTGCCACAGTAACAGGGGGGCCGGGGGGGAGATGGCCACTAGAGATAGGTGCAGAAAGGGCATGGGCTAGACACAGAACCCCCTGAGAAGTTTAAACTCAAACCAGGAAGGACACAGGGGCCCCGCCCTCTGTGGTAAGAAGCTAGGCTGGTCCTGTGTGGCTTTTATAGGAGGCTGGCTCTGAAAATGCTTGCATCAACTCCAGTGGTCTGCCTGAACCCAAGTTTTGCTGCCTACATCCAGCACAGTACTTAGTGGTCTGTTTGCTTTCTCCATTTGCCAGTGTGAGCAGGGATAAGGGTTGGCTTGGACGGTTGCCTCAGGCTGGGGTATACAGCAAGAGAGTACTCCAGGGCAGAAGGAGCACCTTGCAAACCCACAGGCCAGAAAGCTAGGTGGAGAAACCTGTGACTTGGTAAGAACAGAGGAACAAGGAAAATGGATCTGCAAAGTGACTACAGCCATAGAGGGGACACTATTGGCAGGCCATGCCCAGCAGGAAAGGCAGGGCAGAAAAGAGCATTCACACACAAAAACATGAGGGTAAAAACGAAATACATCTTAGCAGTAACTATCTCCGCCCCCTCATGTCTGGTGGATTTGAATACTACAGGCTCTGGAAAGAAATCATTCGTTTGAAAATACAGATGAATTGTTTTTTAAATTTTATCTTAGTGGGTACATTTTAGATATACATAGTGACAACATTCATCATAGAGAAATTGTACCTGTACATGATATATCTTGTTGCTTCTTTTTTACCCATTCCCCTCCACTCCCTTTGACCCCCCTTCCCCTCCCTATTTACAAAAACTTTGTTTCCATTTTTTCCTTCTAGTCTCTTTTTTTTCTTGTCCCTCCATTCCCTTCCCCTCATCCCCTTCCTTGTTCCCCTTCCTATTTGAACAATTTCTTCCCTTTCCCAATATGACACATTTTAGTCCTTATTTACACATGTTTAAATACCACATAGTTTCTCTAGCATGAGAAACAGTAAATTTTTAAAACTCATTTCTTTATTTTTCTTATTCTTCCTTCATTGGTTTATTTGAGATCTGGAGTAATCTTTTTCCTTTTATATTTTCTCTTCTTTTTTATTTTGCTCTATTTTTCTTTTTTCTTCTTTTTTCATTTGGTCTTTCTTTATCTAATTCTATTAATTTTTAATTTATTTCTTAATAGGGTCCTTTGTCTCACTTTTCTCTTCTCTTCATCCCTTCTTTATTTTTCAGATTTTACAGCACTTCTTTCATACTCTCCTTCAATACCCACACCATCTTTACTAGTACTGCTATTAAGCTTTACTAATCTTTAGATATTTGGTAACTCTATATTATTGTTGAATTCTATTTTTAATGGTGATATAGTTGTAATATTGAGTAGATTTTTACTGTATATCTACTGTATATTGAGTTTGTCTTTGTGTCTATAATTATAGATCTCTTTTTTATGGTTAAGAGTGATACAGTGGTAGCTTCTGTTAGTTCTTATGGTATATCAGTATTTAGTCTGTCTGGAACTCCATTCTGATTTTGTTGCTACTCCCAGGGTGGCATAGTTGTTGCTATTAATTAGTTTTTACTGTTTGCCAATATTTGTTTTGTCTTTGTGCCATCCACAATACTGTGGTTCAGGGGGCAGGGATTTAGCTCAAGTGGTAGAGTGCTTGCCTAGCAAGCACAAGGCCCTGAGTTCAATCCCCAGCAACACCCACAAAAAAAAAAAAAAAAAAACACAATACTGTGGTTCATTTCAGGAGAAGTGGGTGCCAAGCCAATTACACCGCACCCTCTGCTCCCAAAAAATGGAGGTGGTTGTATCTTGGAAGAGACAAAGGCCTACAGTTAGCCAGGCCCAGACTGCATCACTGAAAAACAGACCACTAACTAAAGATATCTCCATACTAGTCACAAAGTCAGTCCACTATAATCAACTGGCAAACTTCAGAACAAGAAAAAAGAATAGAAACATGAGAAGATGAGACAACAAAATGCCTCCAAAACTTGCAACTCTCCCAAAGCTGATTCCTGGGGCATTAGTAGGGATGAAACAAAGGCTAAAAAGCTGAATTATACAAAACGATAAAAGAAGAAACCAAAAAACAGATCAATATGGTGCTCAGAGAGGTCAAAGATGATATAACTGAACAGATAATGGCCATAATGAAACAACTGGTGAGTTTACAGAAGATACTAAAGAAAGCTGAGCTAAACAAAATAATACAAAATATTAATGTCCACTTTGGCAAAGAATTAGATTCCATAAAAAGGTACCAAACAGAAATCCAGAATACAAAAAAATTATATTGAAAGTATGGCCAACAGAAGCGACCAGTGAGAGAACAGTGTGTCATAACTAGAATATAGGGCTGATGCAGATAACTATATACTCAGAGATACCTTAAAAACAAGAGAACATGAAAAATGGATCCAACAGCTGCTAGATGTCACAAACAAGACTAATTGGAGTTAGTGAAAAATCAGAAGATAGGACAAATGGTATAAAAACTCTGTTTATAGAAATAACAGCAGAAATAACAGCAGAAAAGTGATGCATATAGAGCCCCAAGTAGCCACAATCAGAAAAGAACTTCTCCATAGCACATCATAGTCAAAATCCCACAAGTCCAACACAATCACAGACTATAAAAGGTGTTAGATAAAAGCAACAAATCATTCATAAAGGTAAACCCATTAAAAGTACAGCAGACTTCTCAACACAAACCTTAAGGGCCAGGAGAGCCTGGAGTAAAATATTTCAAGCCCTAACAAAAACAAAAAACAAAAAAAAACAAAAAACTTCTTGTCCAGACTGATATATCCTGCACAACTCTTTCAAAATTAATGGAGGGCACCACACCTGTTCAATAAAGTATTTAAAACACTGACCTGAGCAATCACAGAAGAAAAAGAAATAAAAGGGATATGTATAAAAAAGGAAGAAGTCAAATTAACATTATTTGTAGATGACATGATCCTTTACAGAGAAAACTCAAAAACTTCCAAACAAATACTACTAGAATTAATAACCAAATTCAGTGATGTAGCAAGATACAAACTCAAATAACATTCCTGTATGATAATAATGAACTCTCCCTGGATAGGAAGAACCAACACAGTGAAAATGGCCATACTTCCTAATTTACTATACAGATTTAATGCAATTCCAATCAAAATACTATTAGCATACTTCACAGAATTAGAAAGGACAGCAATGAAATTCATCTGGAACCAGAAGAGACCAAGAATAGCAAAAACAATCCTGGGCAACAGGGGGAAGGTGGGGGCATCACAATCTGCGACCTAAAACTATACTATAAAGGTACTGTGATAAAAACAGCATGGTACTGGCAAAAAGACAGACCTGAGGCTCAGTGGAACAGATTAGAAGATGCAGAAACAACTCCAAACACACCCAAATACCTCATCTTCGACAAAGGAGTCAAACACCTTCACTAGAAGAAAGATAGCATCTTTAACAAATGGTGCTGGAAAAATTGGCTTACCACATGCCAAAAACTAAAACTAGATACATGTCTCTCACCATGTACTAAACTAAAATCGAAGTGGGTCAAAGATCTAAACACTAAAACAGAAACACGAAATCTACTAGAGAATAGAATAGGAAGAACTCTCAAAGACATAGGGGTAGGAAAAAAATTTACGAACAGAACCCAGACTGCATGGGAAATAATACAAAGAATCAGTGCTTGGGACCACATCCCATTAAAAGGCTTTTGCACAGCAAAAGAAATCACCAATAGAGCGGGGTGAAAACCCACAGACTGGGAAAAAATTTTTTCCAGCAGTCCCTCAGACAAAGGTCTAACATCTAGAATATATAAAGAACTCAAAAAAATCAAACCCCTCAGGTTTAAAGATTCAACCCAAAAATGGGCATCTGAAATGAATAAACATTTCTCAGACAAAGAAATAAAAATGGCAAATAAATATATGAAAAAGTGTTCAACATCACCAGTCATTCGAGAGATGCAAATCAAAACAACATTAAGATTCCATCTCACTCCAGAAAGAACAGCAATTATCAAAAAATCAACGAATAACAAATGCTGGCAGGGCTGTGGGGGAAAAAAGAACCCTCCTCCACTGTTGGTGGGAATGTAGATTGGTCCAGCCACTGTGGAAATCAGTGTGGAGATTCCTCAAAAAACTACAACTAGAGGTTCCATTTGATCCAGCTATTCCTCTACTGGGTATCTTCCCAGAAGAATTAAAATTATCATACCACAGCGATATATGCACAACCATGTTTATAGCAACACAATTTGTAACAGCTAAGTATTGGAAACAACTAAATGCCCAACAACTAATGAATGGCTAAAGAAGATATGGTTTTTCTACACAATGGAGTACTACTCTGCCATAAAAAGGATAAACTAGAGACATTTGTAGAGAAATGGCGGTACCTTGAGAACATACTCTTAAGTGAAATAAATCAGACATTCATGAGTACACATCGAACTGTTTCTCTGATATGAGAAACCATAAGTGTAAATAAGATCAAAGAGGTATAATAGATATTACATAAAAGGAAGATAATATTCAAAAGAGAGAACTAGAAAGGGAGAATGGGGAAAAGAAGGAATGGAAAAAAGGAAAGAAAGGGGAAAGGGAAAAATGGAAAAATATAAATAAATCTGATGTAAATAGGGAAGGGGGAGCAGAAGGGAGGGGTGAGGAAGGGGGGAAATCAAGATACATCATCTACAGGTACAAAATAACCATGATGAATGTGATCATTATGTATATGATGTACCAATACATGTTCTTGGTAAAAATAAATAAATAAATAATAATGAACTCTCTGAGAAGGACATTAGGAAAATAATACTATTCACAATAGCATCAAGAAAATTAAACACTTAGGTATTAATTTAAACAAGAAAGTGAAAGACCACTACAACAAAACTGACAGTACTGTAGAAAAGATCAAAGAAGACATCATAAAATTGAAAGATATACCCTGTTCCTGGATAGGCAGAAACAATATAGTCAAAATGACCATACTTCCAAAACTCATATACATATTTAATGCAATTTGAATCAAAATATGAACAGCATTCCTCACAGAACTAGAGAAAACAAGCCTAAAATCCATATGGAACCAGAAGAGACACAGAATAGCAAAAGCATTTCTGGGTAACAAGAACAAAGCAGGAGGCATCACAAACCCAGATATCAAGTTACACTACATAGCTACAGTGGTAAAAACAGCATGGTACTGGCACAAAAGCAGATATGTGGATCAACGGAACAGAACAAAGGGTGTAGAAACAACCCCAGGCACACTCAGCTATCTGCCTTCATCAAAGGGGCCAAAAATATACAGTGGAGAAATGATAGACTTTTCAATAAATGGCATTGGGAAAACTGGCTATCCACATGCAAAAGATTGAATACACACCCATATATCTTACCATGTACTAAACTAAAATCAAAATAGATCAAAGATCTAAGTGTTGAAACAGAAAAACATAATGTGGTAGAAGACGAAATAGGTAAAAATCTTAGAGGCATAGGCAAGGATTTCCAAAACAGAACACCAATTGCACAATAACATCAAGAATCAACAAACAGGATCATATTAAATTAAAAAGCTTTTGCACACCAAAGGAAACAACCAATAGGGTAAAGAGATAACCTACAGAATGAGAAAAGAATTTTGGTAGCTATTCCTCAGAGAAAGAACTCAGAGAATCTACCCTATCTAAAGAACTCAAGAAAAATCAGACCTCCCAAAATAAAAGACCCAATCAAAAAATGGGCAAGTGAAATGAATAGACACTTCTCAGAGGAAATACAAATGACCAATAAATACATGAAAAAATGTTCAGTATCCCTGGCCATTACAGAAAAAGCAATTAAAACAACACTGAGATTCCATCTTACTCCAAAAAGAATAGCTATTACCAACAAAACAAATAATAGATGTTGGTAAGGTGGTAAGGCTATGGGGAAAGGGGAATCCTTCTAAATTGTTGGTGGGAATGTAAAGTAATCCAGCTGCTATGGAAATCGATATGGAGATTCCTAAAAAACTAAAAGTAGAAATTCCATTTGACCTATCTATTCCTCTTCTAGGTATCTTCCCAATAGGGTTAAAGATACCATATTACAGTGAAACCCACATATGCATGTTTATAGTAGCACAATTCACAATAGCTAAATCTTGGAAATGGATTATATGTCCATCAACAGATGAATGGATAAAGCAAATGTAGTTATATATACACACAGGAGTATTACCTTGCCATAAAGAAAGATAAACTTGAGTCATTTGTAGGAAAATGGATGCACCTGGAGATCATAACATTAAGTGAAATAAAGCAGACACTTAAGCTTAAAGATTACATGGCTTCTCTCAAATGAGAAACTCAAAATATAAGTAAAAATCAAAATAAAAGGGAGTTGGGGATTTAGCTCAAGGGGTAGAGTGCTTGCCTAGCAAGTGCAAGGCCCTGAGTTCGATCCCTAGAACCCTCCCCCCCAAAAAAAAGCAAAATAGAAGATAGATAATAGGAAAATAGATCTTTTCAATGGAAAGGGGACCAAGAGATGGAGGGAGGGGAAGGTGGAAAGTGGGGAAGAGACACCAGAGCTTTCTCTCTTAGCCAGGTGAGAACACTGCAAGGTGATGTCCACAAGCCAGGAAGGTCCTCACCAAGAACCCAATCTGCATCGTTGTATATTGAACTTCCCAGCCTCTAGAACAGTAGAAAAGAAATATCTCTTGTTTAAGCCATTTAGTCTATGGTATTTTATTATAGCAGCCTGAGCTCACTAAGCTAATGCACTGAATAGTGTTTTTAACCCTAAAACCTGTTGTTTCTTTTAAAAAAGGTTAGGGGCTCTAGCACCCCTTCTGCCTGAGTAGAAAAGCTAAGAGCAATACACAGGAAGGGGAAAGGACTACAAATGTCTATGTAGTTATTGAAGAGCTGCACTAAATGAAATTACTGCAGGTAGAGAAACTGAGATAGCTGATATCAGAAAAAAGCCCTTGGAACAAGGAAATAGGAAAGTCAATTCCTGGTGAAACAGATGCAGAAAAAGACTAAAGACCCAAATTAAATGCAAACAGATACTAGGACAAGAATGAGGTAATATATCTCTAATTGGCAATTATAGTAGAGATTCCATTACCTAGTGTCACCTATGCAGGTGTTATTGTTGTCTGAGTGTCCACATGTTACATAAATCCTCACTGCTATCAGACTACTTCAGGGAAGCTGAGTCTGTTTGAGGGAACAGCCTAGATAGGAAGGACATACTTTAAGACTTAAAACTTTAAGATTGATATTTTTGGTTCAAATGGAAACTGATCATAAAATACAATTAAAATTATAATTGCAATATCCTTGACATTAGAGGCCATTTCTCCCTTAATAACTATGAAATATGTCATAGAAGAACCAAATATCAATAAATATCCAGCCACATCCTATACTGTGTGGCTCTTGGCTCAAGGAAATCTCCTTCCTGGAATTAGATGATATCTCTCCTATGCTAAATCTTCTGCCTTGCTGACAGTAGCCCCCATGACTACATCCACTTTTAACTTTCTCTTTGGCTTACTTTTGTTTCCCTGTTTTGAATTAACCTCTATCTATCTCTTTGGAAGCAGTCTACATTTCTGTGTCACACACGCGCACTCACACATTCGGCAGGGGAGCTGGGGATCAAACTCAGGGCCTTGCGCTTGCTAGGCAAGCATTCTACCACTTGAGCTAAATCCCCAGCCCCAACACATTTGTATTTATCAGGCAATCGATCAGTTACATATTATTATGGCTTGTGTTTAGATGTCCTCCCAAACTTTCAGCAGTGTCTGGATCTAGAGTGTGTGATTGATTCATGGTGCAATGTTAGGATTAAAGGTGCTGGGATTAAGGGTGTGTGATTACTTAAATTTGTCCACTGATTGGTTTGGCGCCAGACCTAAACTGGGTAGCCTAGATAGAATATACAAGGGGCAGAAAGAAGCTGCTATTGTCACTTTTGCTGTTTTTTGCCTGCCATGAACTGTTTCTCCTCTGTGATGCCCCTCTGCCACACCACCCTGCCTTGGAGCCAGCCAACTATGAACCGAAACCTGTACAAACTGTGAGCTAAATAAACCTTTCCCCTTTCTAACTTTGGGTGTCAGGTATTTTGTCTCAGCAACAAGAAAAGTAACCAAGCCACATATTCTTTAAAAAGTCTCCTCCAGAGTCTGCAGAACTATTCCAAACTGCACTAGTTGCCACCTAGTGCAGAATGCCTTAGTGCATAGCCTTTATGCTGGGCTCTCTTCATTATCAGTCCTGGGAACTCACTTGGCCTCTCTGTATCACCTGTTTCGTTAACCCTACACATTCTTCTTCCCTATTTTGGTGGAGCACATCCTCCAGTAACTTCCTGCATGGAAAAGACTCTACGGTGGACAAAATAGGAAAGCTTGCATGTTTTTAAATACCTTTATTCTACCTTTGTGTTTGATTAATAATTTGGCTAAAAAATTCTAGGTTAATTTTGAAAGCATTGCTCCATTGCCTTCTAGATTATAGTACGGCTTCTGAAAAATCTAAGGCCATGCTAATTTCTAGCTTTTTGAATCCGAAATGTCTCTCCCCTATCCCAGTTCCTTTCTTTCTGAATTTACAGAAATTTCTTTGTATTCTGATTTTTGAAATTTCACAGTGATGTACCTTATGCAATTACATTTTATTCTTTTAGTTCTAGGGAATTTTCTTGAATTATTTCATTGGCAAATTCATCCATTATATCATCTCAGTTCTCTTTTTTTGGAATCACTTATATTCAGATGTTCAACCTCCAAATATAATCAATGTTGAATGATATTTCAATATTCTTATCTTTATTTTTTTTGATGCAGGGTCTCACTATGTCATCTAGGATGGCCTTGAACTTGCTGTGCAGCCCAAGGTAACCTCTAGATGATAATCTTCCTCCCTCAACCTTCCAACTGGCAGGGTTACAAGCAGGTTAGCAGAACACCTAGTTCTGTTCTGTTCTTTTCTCTCTTATTTTTAAATTTTCTTTATTTTTATTGTGTATTTTATTGCCTAATCCTTCTATTGAGTTTATCATTTTCATGATATTTTGCGTTGAAGAGCTCTTTTCTATTCCCTAAACATTTCTTTCATAGTGTTGTCTTTTGACTTCACGATTACAGTTTTCCTCATCTCTCTGAGAATATTATCTCTGTATTCTCTAAATTGTTTTTTATGCTTGTATGTTTTGTTATCTCTCTTTCATGTACACAGCTTTCCTCAAATACCTGATGATCTAAGATTGTGTTCTTACATTTAAAGTGAGATACTTGGAAGCTAATTGAATGCTCTGGGTATCTACGTGGCACCTGGCCACTGTAAGTTTGATCACATATTCTAAAGGCCCTTTTTAGTTGGAAATCTCCAGTGTCAGTATGTGATATGCTATGCCAAAAGTTATTTAGTAGCTAACCTTTCACCCATTCAGCCTTCTATCTTTGTGAACAAACACTGATTTTTTTTAGGGTATTAATTTACCCGATCCAAGGTATGAAACAGTCCTGGGGGAGCAGCTGGATATTCTATAACACGACATCCAAAGGACACTATAAAATTTGGTCATCAGTTGGGGAAGCATGAATATGAAAGGAATGCAGCTTGGGGATAGAGTACAGAACTGAATTGGCAGGTGTACTCAAAGACATATAGTTAGCTATATCATGATTCTAGACTATACATTTTCACTTGCAGCAAGAGTGCAGAAAACGAAGAGGGAATCAAAGGAAATAGGATGCACTAAAAGTTATCAGGTACTGATACTAGGAGAGGAAACTGAGGTAAAAGTCCACCCTACACATAAGGCCAAGAGTGAGAGAAAGAAGGGAAACCTGCAAGTCAGAGATTACCTAGGGAGCCCAGGCTCTTGTTCAAAAGCAAGCACCAGGTTGCTGATGTCATTGATAAGAATTTCAGTAAGTTTGAGCCAACAGATAAGATCTATCCTATGTAGAAACTTGGGAAACTAGACAATGACAGACAACACAGATTAAGGCAACAGCTAGAACATTTTAGAAAGGGAAAGT
Source organism: Hystrix cristata (assembly GCA_004026905.1). Classification (NCBI taxonomy): domain Eukaryota; kingdom Metazoa; phylum Chordata; class Mammalia; order Rodentia; family Hystricidae; genus Hystrix; species Hystrix cristata. The sequence goes on from PVJO010001721.1 coordinate 88,497, forward strand.
AACTCACATAAAGGCAACACTGTTGGAGCCAAAGCGGAAAGGCTCATGACTGCTAATTAGTTAAATGCACTATTTTGGCCAAACATACTAAAAAAAAAAAAAGAAAATACTTCCATACTGGTTGGCAAACAGTACCTGCATTAAGCCTCCTAAATGTTCCCATGTCATCACCTTGCACCCTGCTAGTTCCTCCCTTGATGGCCAGATTACCCCACAATCCAACATATGAAAAAGGTACATGCAGCCCCACAGATTTCCTGAACCCAGTTCTGCTCATTATCCATTTTGATTGTCAATACCATGCATCGTCAGTTATTCAATATTTTGCTGTTCCTGTAAAACTTAACCTGCATTGTGGGTATATGCATGCCTGTCAGAATCATCAGATTGCATGCAAATAAAAAAGCTCACAAATGTTTTTGTATAAGCAATCCAATCATTTAATACCTTTATGAATGTGAGTGCCGAGACATTACAAGAGGTCATAGAAGAAGTTACCCCAAATAGAGGTACCTTTCTCACACTGACCTGAGGCAACTTGGAGGCTCTCTGATCTAACTAGCTATTCTTTATAATCTGTCTGGGTCTATGAGACATCTATAATATTTACCAACCTAAAAAGGCCCAGTAAAAGTTTCAGCTCAGGACTTCCTATTAAAGGTGGAAGGGGGCACACAAGAATTTAGCTCTACATCCTCAAATAAGATAATTAAAATGACAGTAAAGGCACTTTACATCTTTTTAAAAAATGTTTAATAGATTTTTGTCCAAATTACACAAATTTACAGGCCATTACACAAGCTTACAGACCACAGTACATTGTGCTGGCACTTCACATTTTTAAGGCATAATCTATAAGGTCAAAGAAATCAGGAGAAGCCACAACAAAAGTAAGGAACTAGAAAATACATGTGAGACTAATAACTTACTTGAAAGACCTAAGAAATCTGAACCTTAAGATGGTAGTGGAAAAAGTCAAGAATCAAAGCAAATCATACTGTATAATCATCCAAAACTTCAGCAAATGACAGCACCAGGCGGCTCTAGCAGCACAGGGAAACAGATCTTTTGCAAAAGGGAAGGGGACCAAGAGACGGGGGGAGCGCGAGAGAAGCGAGAGAAAACAAATGAAAAAGAACTGAGATATGTTATGTACACGTACCAACTCTCCACAATAAATGTAATCATTATGTACTGCAAACATGTACTAATAAAAAGAAAAAGAAAGTGAGACTTGGCCAAGTGTGGTGGCACATTCCTGTAATTCCAGCACTTGAGAGTCTGAGGCAGGAGGATCACCTTGAGTTTGAGGCCAGCGTGGGCTAGGCAGTGAGTTTGAGGCCAGCCTGGGCTGTGTAGCAAGATATTGTTTCAAAAAACAAACAAAAACAAGTGAGACTTAAAACATTGATTGAAAATCTAGTTAAGAGTTAAAACACCCCTACAACTCTCCCTCTACTCTAGTAACCAAAGCAAAAATCATAAAATATTGAATATTTATTCCCTAGACTGGATAAGACAAAGACCCTATCGGTTAAGGTACACGAGGAACAATGACAACATGGGTTTTATATTAAACACAGAACTAAATTAACAAAGATCATTTTTACTTTTCAATTCAACTTAACTAACAGTCAAAGAAATATAAATTAAAATGGAAAGACAAATTTTTTCCCAACTAAACTGATGAAGACTAATGAATCCTGGTGTTAAGGAGGATTCAGGAAAATAAGTGTTCTCATTCTGCTAGTGGAAGGTGAACTGCTCATACTGTATCAGGCTGGAGATTACTCATATAAAATACCTTGAAAGAGGAACCCAGTCACTGTACTTCATTTATCTTATGAAATTAGACTAGATATGCAAAGATTTAATTAAATGTTTATAATAAGCCAAAAGAAAATCTGGAAACAATCTGAATGCCCAAAAATCAATAACAAATTAAGTAGATAGAAGTATAAATATACACAATGAAACATCATTGGGTTGTACACTTTGCCTCTGCATCCTTCTTTACCTTCTCCACTCTTTTCCATTCCACTCCATGCCCCAAGGCTAATCTTTATAGACCACATTCACATCGAAGAGATTTCTTTATCCTCCGGATTCATAATGAGTTTAGCAGATAGAAAGCATTAGCAAGAAATGAATGATCTCATCAAAGAGTGGAAAAAGAGAAATCAGGCTCTTATTCCACCCGCTCCCTCCCTGCTGGGCTATCATCTGGCATAGCTCTCTCCTGAGGATCACGTCTCTCAGGAGTTTCGCTAGCCATTCTCTCCTATACTCATTCAGGCCTAGGGATAATAATGCCTTCCCTGTTGCTACCTTGGCTGCTACATAATTCCTTAAACCTCTGTAAATTTCTCCAAAATTATTTTAAATAAATTATCTATTTCCATCTAGAATCCTAACCATGCTACGATAGTGAATCATGTTTCATTGCTATATTGTAAAATTTGGGCAGGTTTACCAGAAACTTATTGAGTCAATACCCTGTTATTTTTAATTTAGTAAGGAGTCTAATTTCTGGCCAAAAACCCATGTGTGATCATTCAGGCCTGATCACAGGCAATTATAAAGGCTCTAAAGTCTTCACCTGGCAGACCTCAGGGGAATGTGTCTGTGCACTCGCACACATACACACACACATACACACACATCTCTACACCTGGTGCACAGCCAATGAATGCACTGCAGTCTCAGACAGCAGTTGTGGTCAAGGACTCAGACAGCTCCTCTCAACCCCACATACACACCATGGCCAGCCCCGCTCTTTTCATCTGCATTTCTCATCCAGGCATCTCCATCCACAGGCCTCTTTTTTGGGGGCCTCCACCAGCAGATGCCTTTCCCATCCACCTCTACTGAGTCTTCCTTATGAGGAGAAAAGAGGAATTTGTGAAGATGTTTTTCTTCACTGTGATTCAGCACTTGCTTTTTCCATCCCTTTCACTCTTCCCTTTTCCAGCCCCTGGATCCATAAAACGCAAGGACCTTTTGTTTAGGGTTTCCTTGACACTGAGATCACTCACATTTGTACCGATTCACCTGACCCTCGCCTGGCAGTGTTAAATGGAAATGAAGGGAACATCGGGGTGACTGCACTTCTCTTAGTATCTTGTTTATACTGTAGTAATAAGTAATTAAAGGATTCACTATTACTAAAAAGTACAATTGTTGGTCAAAGAGTAAGATGCAAGTCAGGTGTGATGATTCAAGCCTATAATCCCAGAACCCTGGGGATTGAGGGAGAAGGATCACAAATTCAAGCCCAACCTGGCAACTTAGCAACTTAGTGAGACCTGGTCTCAACATAAAAAGGGCTGGGGATATAGCTCAGTGTGAAACACCTGGGTTCAGTCCTCAGTACTAGAAAAAAGTAAGAGTAAATACATAAATTAGGTACTGCCTAACTTCTCTTCACAGAGATAAGAGCAGTCTACTCTTCCCCAGCATTGTATGGATGATACTCTTGACAACACAGAAAGTCATTTTATATTTGCCAATCAAATGAAAAATAGTCTCTCAGTGTAGCTATAATTTGTATTTTAAGAAGCATAAGGCAAGCATTTAATCACATATTTTACAAAGAACCTCTTTAAATACTGATCCAACACAGTCTCCAAAAATCCTTCCTAAGAAAGCAAGGGGCAAAAATAGTGCAGTGTGCTAACATTTGTGCATTAAAAAGGGCAAATATAACCTTTATGCAAATCTGTTGATGCACAAAATACCCCCAAAGAACACACTGGAAACGGTAGTCCTGGATCCTTAGAGAAGATGGAGATCCTGGAATAGAGATAGGAGAAAGGTTTTTCCATTGGATAGTCTTTGGTACCTTTTGAGTTTTGTGTCTTGTGAACACTTCATATATTCCCTCATCAACACAAAAAAAGATGAATTTTTAAAATAAAAGTGCTTTTAAAATATTCTTAAATCACTGTAAAATAATGTATATTTAATGACTTGAAAAATGTTCATAAACTGCTGAGAGAAAATAACAGGTTATAGAATAGAAGTGTCTACATAATCTAAGTCTAGTAATCATATATGCATAGAAAAAAAGGGCTGGTAGGGTATAATCAAAAGCACTAACAATAATTATCTCTAGGTAGTGGGTTTATTTGTCACTTTTACTTTCCTTTCAGTGCTTTTTCCTATTTTCCAAAAATTCTGCTTTGAAAATATATTGCTTTTGAAGCTAAAAGGAAATTTTAGCTTTAAGAAGCAATTATAAACAGCAATAAAAATTTAACAAAATACAAAAAAAAAGTCATAGTCATCATTTTAAATAAAAGAAGCCACACACACAAAAAAAGAGTGCTTATCATATGATTCCATTTACAGGATTCAAGAATAGGCAAAATTATCTGTGTTAATAGAGGGCAGAGAAACTGCTAGTAGGTGGGGGTGATTATGACTGAAAAGAGGCTTGATGTCGTCTTCTGAAGTGCTAGAAATACTTTGTCTTGATCTGTGGATTGGTTACATGGGTATATACATACGTACAAGTTCCTTGAGTTACACACCAAGATTTAGGGGCTTTCTATTTAAGTCTTCACATATAAGACAATGGACTCTGGAACCAGACCTACATTTGAATTTCAGCTCTGCCACTTTTAGGTCTGTGAATTTGAGCAGGCTACTTAACCTCTCTCTCTCTCTTTCTCAGTTTCCTTATTTATAAAAATATGAACAATAATAGCAGTTACCTCACAGGATTATTGTAAGACTTAAATAAAACACTATACATTAAGTCCTTTAAAGTATATGTGATAAGTATTCAGTAAAAGTTTCTTCTTCTGCCAAAGGTAAACATGAAAGTTCTCTTTGTTGATCCAATATATGAGCACAACCGTGTATTGGCACCCACTTGCACACACATGCACATATGCATACACAACACACAGACTTTCTGAAAGTGCCTCTATCCTACTGGACAAAATTACCCAGAAACAAACAAAAAGGATACTAATAGCTAGAGTGATACCATTTCCAGGGAAAAAATAAAGCAAGCTTTAGACTAACATATTTTAAGATATGCATATTTTGTCTTACATAAAACACTTTACAAAGTTTCTACAGTAATGAAATTTTCAGAAATCTCAACAGCAAAAGAATATATTTTCATATTCAGAATCAGTATTCAACATGATCACTTAGAATTGCAAATAGAAAACTGGAAAATGCAACAGAAAACTGACAGATTTGTAAATGCAATTGTTTCCCTTTACAGAGAGGTTAATATCAACCATTAACTATACAGTGAACAATATTAAATCCTCATTTGTAATTCTAATAAATGCTGAAACACACCTTGGGAATCTTCTGCTTGGGCCAAAGGAAAGAAAGCGGTAATGACTCTTTTTTCATAGATTATTTGTCAAAGTTTCACTCCTGGCCTGGGAGACCAAAGCATATCAGTGGATCAAGGGCTAAAAGAGCCAGCACTCTGTATAGAATTTGCAGATTATAAGTGTTTTATAAGTGTTACTTTTCTTATTGCTGAGACAAAATATCCAACACCCACATGTTAAAGAAAGAAAGATACACAGGGTGTGCTGGCACAGGCCTATAATGTCAGCACTTGAGAGGCAGAGGCAGGAGGATTGCCATGAGTTCAAGGTCAGCCTGGGCTACATAGTGTGCCCAAGGCCAGCCTGCACTACATAGCAAGACCCTGTCTCAAAAACCCAAAAAGAAAAAAAAGAGAAAGAAAGACTTATTTTGGCTCACAGTTTGCAGAAGTTTCAGTCCACAGTTGGCTTGTTCCAAGGCAGGGTAGTATGGCACAGAGACATCACAAAGGAGAAACAGTCTGTGGCAGGGCAGGGAGGTAGCAAGCAGCAGCAGCAGCCTTTTATGCAGGCTACAAGCCTTTTGGGTGGTGCCACCCACACTCAGGGCAGGGCTTCCATTTTCAACCATTCCATTCAGCCACACTCAGAACTATGCTAATTCCAATCAATGGACTAATTTGGTACCTCACACCCTTAATCCAAGTATCACACACCCTAGATGCAATCAGCTCCCAATCAGCACCCTAGGTTCAATCAGCTCCCAAAAGCCTATGAGCGCGTGAGGCTTTGGGGGGAAATCTAGACACAAACCATAATAAGTGAATAAAACACAAGTTTAACAACTGAAATCTACAAAGTGATAATAAAAATATCCAAAGAAGTACTCTGCAAAAAATTTGCATTGGCAGATAATACAAATTTTAAGGAAAACTACAGTATTATAGGGAAAATTCGAAATGCAGGAAACAAGACAAAGATCTTCCTATATTCAAAGTTTAAAATCTAACTTGTTTGGCACATAAATAAATTTTCATCACTAAATGTGGACAGTCTAATTTTCTGAGATAAAGACAGAGGAGATATACATAATAGACACAAATCTCAGATCAGTCACTAATAATAGTGAAAATGTGTATCTTATTTCCTATTTGCCAGGCACTACTCTGAGTGCTTTATTTATATTTAATAATTTAATGAAGTATATAATATTATTAGTCCCAATTAACAAAAGAGGAAACTACAGAATGAAGAGGTTGAAACTTGCCCAAATTACACAGCTAATGCATGCCCAAGGTACTATCTGATTTGCACCTGGGCTTTCACTGCAAGGCTTTTAACTACAGACTATAATTATGTAAACTCAGTGATAAGACATGATACATCCAATAGATAAACAGCCAGTGTAAGAGATACACAAAGAGGGAACCAAATGACAGATTTCATTTCCCATGCCAAAGAACTCCCTCCTAGCAAAGACAGTGAATTTTATCTTGTTACCTGTGGAAAGTCCTCTAGAACCAAGCCAAAAATTTTGAAAGCAAATGAAAATAACAAGTAATTTATCCAACTCCTTTTTATGAGAATGTAATCTGTGCACTAAGCCTAATTTAAGGGATTGTTTAAATTTAGTTACTGACAAATTTAAGTGGTATTTCCATGTTTCCTGTTCCTTACAGTTTCAACTACATAAAACACATCTTTTATACAGTCTTTACAGGCACCAAGTGCAATAACCATGAAGTTTTATTCCATCATATATTTAATTATTTGGAAAGCTGACTGACTAAACCCTGAGGTGATAACAGAAAAACTCCTCTATTAACTCAAAATGTGTCATGTACATGTACTAATTCCACACAAGGAATGTAAACATTATGTAATGCAAACATGTGCCAATAAAAAAAATCTGAAAAAAAGAATATGTAAGGTGTACAAAATTAAGTAATACATTGTTTATTGATACACCAATAGGTGCTAAAATCTTATAAAGAAAAAGACAAAAGACTAGGCATGGTCATGCATGCCTGTAACCTCAGCACTCAGGAGGCTGAGGCAGGAGGATCACCTCAAGTCTGAGACCAGGAAGCCAGCCTGGGCTACATAGTGAGTTCAAGGCCAGCCTGAATTACATAGTGAGACCCTGTCTAAAATCAACAACAACAAAAACCCGAATGATTAATACAAAGTTTGGAGTAAAGGTTAACTAGAAGGGAGAGAGAATGAGAAGGACAGGTAGAGAACTTCAAATCAAAGATATAGAGCAAGGGATGTAGTTCAGTAATAGACCACTTGCCTGTACCATGCATGAGGCCTTGGGTTTAATTCCAGTACTGCAAAAAAAAAAAAAAAAAAAGAAAGGATATGTCCTATTTCTTAGTTCAGTAGAGATGAAATGATTATGTATTGATAATTTTCAAAGGTACATATATATTTTGTATAATATATTTCACAATTCAAAAAAAGAGAAAAGTTGAAAAACAATTTTTTTTAAAGCCAGGAGGCTAGGGATTTAGCTCAGTGGTTAGAGTGCTTGCCTGGTGAGCACAAGGGCCTGCGTTTGATCCCTGGCACCACAAAACAAAACAACAACAATAACAAAAAAAGCCAGAAGCAGTGACACACACCTATAATCCCAGCACCAAGGGAAGCTGAGGCAGCAGGATCCCAAACCCAAGTTCCTGGACCTGAACAACTGAGACCCTGTCTCAGAATAAATAAATTCTTTAAAAGACTTGGGAGATAGCTCAGTGGTAGATCAAACTTGGGTTTGATCCCCTGTGCCAGGAAAAAAAAGAAAAAAATAAGAAAGACAAAAAAAAAAAAAGAATCTGAACAGCCCTAGCTTTGGAGATTAATATCCCAAGTTTGCTGTTTAATAACTATGTGACTTCAGACAACTGTATTCTATGCATCTCTGTTTCCTGATCTGCGAAAATAGAGAAACTGCATCTCACAGAGGTTAAGAGTATTTTGTTTTGATTGTTTGGGATCTGGGCAGTGCTAGGGCTCAAACCCAGGGCCTCATGCATGCTAAGAACGCACTTACCACTGAGCTACATTCCTGCTCTATTTTTATACCTACCTCACGAGAATATTATGAGGATTAAATGAACATGTGAAAGCACTTAGAACAATTGCTAGGACATAACAAGTAGTCACATTAGCTGTCACTATTATTTTTATTAATATAGAAGATATTTAATAAACACTAATTTTCCTCTCTTTTTTCTCTCAGAAAGGGAAAAATTGGTGCAAATGAAGACCCATTCTAAATTTCAGTAGAAGAATCAAGCAAAGCCATTGATGTTTGTGGGTTGCTGCATTATACTGTATTTCTTCAGTCCTAAGATGCACATTTTATGGCATTTTAATGTTTTTAAAATTGGGACTACATCTTAAAATCAATGTACAACTTAATATAGTAGGTTCTTCCTCCAAGAGACCTCTTATTAAAAGGAAAATGTGTTTTACAATTGATTGTGTCTCCGAACTGAGGAAATAAAGTAATTATTATGCTGTTGCCATAGCAGGCATGACAGTTTGAAGACAAGAATAGCTAAGCTCCTAGGGAGTGGAGCCCAGGCCACAGGTTTTTTTGCATTGCAGCAAATTCACTGCAATGATCACAACACTGAAAATCACCCCTCATTTTCTATTAATAACTTCACTGACCTCTGGCCTCTACAGCCTGTAGATACAAGTCTGTCAAACTGCTCTCGCCCCCACATTCTATTGGCTCTAACCCCTCAATGCCAGACTTCAAGATTTAGGCACATACACCCCCCCCCCAACACACACACTATACCCTGAATCATCTCCCCCATTTACTTCTGGTGTCCTCTATGCTCTGGACTAACCCTTCCATTTGCTTCTACTCTGTCCTCTCTGTAGATGACCACTCTGTGCCCAGCCACTTGAGGAAAGTGCTTCTGCTCCCATTCCTAACTCTGTCCTGGGAGAATCCTGCCTCCCAAGTTCATTCAGGAGGTACATCTCGTACTCAAAATCTGTATGTCTTTCAGATGAATTATCTTGCTTACTTAAGAGTCAGACATACAAAAATAATACCACTAGCTCCTTTAAGTAAACTGGCTTCCCTGCAGACATTTCAGCAACACAGTCTATGCCTTTGTTGCAACTGCATGTAATTCAGGAAGACTGCTGATCATGGGAGAGAGGCTAATGAGAAGCAAATGAGTCTCAATCATCTCACAATCCTCTACCCTTTCAAGGGCATCCTCCAAATTTCTAGATCATGACTAAAAAATGTGCCAAGTCTTTGGTTCCTTAGCAAAAAACACACAACCTGTATCAACCATCATGTAACTGACCAAGACTTTTCCGAGCTTTGTCCACTTTCCTCTCGTAGAGGGCTCCTCACTGTTGCCCCTTGCACTTACTTTCCATACTGCTGCCTTTTTAACATGTAAAAAGAAAACAGTTGGGCATGGTCACACATCGCCATAACAAAAGCAGTTTTAGGCAACAAGAGCAAAGCAGGAGCCATAGCAATACCTGACTTCAAGCTACACTACAAAATGACATAGTACTGGAACAGAAACTGATACATGGATCAATGGGACAGAACTGAGGATACAGAAATTTCCCCAGACATGTTCAGCTATTTAATCTTCAACAAAGGGCCCAAAAGCATATGTTGGAGGAAAGATAGCCTATTCAACAAGTGGTGCTGGGAAAATTTGTTATCTGTTTGCAGAAGTTTAAAACTGGACCTTTATCTCTCACGACATACTAAATCAAAATCAAAATGTATCAAAGATCTAAACATTAAAACAGAAAAATTAAACCTGGAAGATAAAAGAGGTATAACACTTGAAGACACAGGTATAGGAAAAGATTTTCTAAACAGAAACTCAATTGCACAAGAAATAACAGCAAGAATCAACAAATGGGATTATATCAAACTAAAAACCCTCTGTATAGCAAAAGAATCAGTCAGCAGAGTGAAAAGACAACCTAAAGAAGAAGAAAAAATATTTGCCAGCTACTCCTCAGACAGAGAATTAATTTCTAGAAATACAAAAAACAAAAAAAATTAAACCACCCAAAATTAAGGATTCAGTCAATAAATGGGCAAGAGAAATGAACAGACACTTCACAGAGGAAGAAATACAAATGGTCAAAAAATATCTGAAAAAACGCTCAACATCTCTGGTTATCAGAGAAATGCAAATTAAAAAAACACTAAGATTCCATCTTACTCTAGAAAGAAAGGCAATCATTAAGAAATCAAACAATGGGGGTGGGGATTTAGCTCAGTGATTAGAGCGCTTGCCTTGCAAGCACAAGGGCCTGAGTTCGATCCCCGGCACCACAAAAAAAAAAAAAAAAAAAAAAAAAAAAAAAAAAAAAAAAAAAAAAAAAAAAAAAAAAAGAAATCAAACAATAACAAATGCTGGTGAGGCCATGGTGAAAAAGGAACCCTCTTTCATTGTTGTGGGAATGTAAGCTAGTACAACCATTACAGAAATCAGTATGGAGGTTTTTCAAAGAATTGAAATTAGAAATTCCATATGACATAGCGACCTCCCTGCTTAAGACCCCATACTACAGTGATACATGCACACCAATGTTTATAGCAGCACAATTCATAATACCTAAATCCTGGAAACAGCCTGTATACCCATAAATAGATGACTAGATAAAGAAATGTGGTATCTATATATAAGAGAATATTACTCTGCTATAAAGAATGACAGATTTGAGACATTTGTAGATAAATGGATCCCCCTGGAAATTAAAATGTTAAGTGAAATAAATCAGACACATAAGCTTAAATATCATATGATATCACTCGTTTGAATGAAGTACAAACAAAGAGAATAAAAGGGATAAATAGAAGGCGACAAGGAGATGGATCTCTTGCAATAGGGAAGTGGTCCAAGGGCAAAGCATGAGGGGTAAGGAGGAAAGCAAGTGGAAATAAGTAGAACAAAGATATGTCATGTACAGGAACCTAATAACCTCAATGTAAACATTATATGCCATAACATGAGCTAAGATTAATAATATCAACAAGAATGAAAAATGGGATCAGGGAATTAGAGGGGGAAGGAAGGGAAAGGGAATTTAAAAAAAATGTACATGTAACCACTCCCTAAAATGATTGCAAACTGCATGAATTGCAAATATGCACTAATAAAATTTAAAATGTTAAAAAAAGAGAAAGAAAAAACAAACAAAATAGTGTTTAGGGGGCTCTAGTTGCCTTTTTAGGTCTTTATATGCACAGCCAAATCCCTCACCAGCCTTCATGTTTCCAACTAGAACAATTCTCATTTTTTAATTTAGATACTACCCTTCAGGGCAAAACAATAACAAACGTAACTAGATTGTGTGAAAAAGAGGGCTATGGTTTGGATGTAACTACATAGACATGAATATGGTGAACAACCGAAATCTGCAAAGCATCATATTATGTTCCACCAAATCATGCTTGAAAGAATTACCAGAATATTCAACAAAATCACAAGAATCTAAGACTTGCTTAAGGTTATTCCCTGGGAATGGAGAACCAGCCAATAAGTTAAGTAATACCTGATCACACGTCCTCAATGGGTTGGTACTTAGATTTCTGCACAGTCTAAATTATAAGAGCTGAGTAGAATTGGGGGAATGTTGTAGGTTGACACTCTGACAGATCCTAGCTAACAGTTTCTACTTTGCTGGACAGATCACCTTGCACAACTCATTATTATGAATATAGGCATGAGGTAGTAGGGCGTGGCTAAGACTGACTGGCAGGGGGCGTGTCCTAGAGGAGGGGCTTGGACCTGACGTCAGCCTTGTGGGAGTGGCCTGGACCTGACGTCAGTCTGAGGCTCCAGTTTCAAGCGCCGACCTTCTCACATCCACAGTAGGAGTTCTCTGGAGTTTCCACAGGAGCCCCATTCTATTAATATAAGCGGCACCAGGAAGGACGCTCTTGCGGGGGTTCCGTGTCCCACGTCCCGTCTCCCCCCCCTCCCCGCTTCCAGTTCCTCTCACCCCACCCCCGCCCCCGCCGCTGCCAGTGGCTTTGCCCTTTCTGGACCAGCGCTGCTGGCAGTGCCTCCATGTCTTTTTCTGTTTGGCCTGCACTTGCTCTGCAGGGCCAGCTCTTCTTTTTGGTTTATAATTTTGAATAAAACTTTGCAATTATTTTTTGCCGCCCTCCTTCAATTCCTTGCTCGAGGGGTAAGACCCCAGGAATATCGGAACCTACCAGATACTTTAAGACATACTTTAAGAAATATAAGTGGAGGGGCTAGGGACTTAGCTCAGTAGTAGAGAGCTTGTCTAGCAAGTGCAAGGCCCTAAATTGGATCCCTAGCACACAAAAAAGGAGTAGATAAATGAGGAAAACAAAACACAACTTCAGAACTGGAAACTCATGCTCATATGTCTTATCCCTTCTCCCCTAAATTATCAAAAGGCAATAACCTTTACTTTCGTTATACTTAAATTTGAAAAAAGAAAGAAAGAAAGAAACTATTACAGACTGACTCATAAACCCAATAAGACAATTGTGACAGGTCAGACTCACTTTCTGAATCCTGCTATTTCAAGTCTCTGGCACTGCTTATACCTCATCGGGACCATGTTAGTCACTACTGAGTTCTGTGGAACCTTCCAATTCAAGTAATACTAGGACTGTCTCAAGGTCCCTTCGGAAATCTGAGCGAGGAGGACAGAGAAGGGGATAAACCCAGAAGTTCTGAACTCACTACCCCATGATGGGAAGCAGTTACTTGTTTTACATATTGGATAGATATAGACATAAATATAGATATCTGTACATATCGGTTAGCACAAGGGTTCAACAGGCTTTCAAGGGATTTTCAATAACTGATGTGGTAAAAAGTGGTGCCAGATGACTTGTTTCGTACACCAAGGCTCGTCACCAACTGTGACAGGAGACTAAATTTCTCTTCGTTAGATAATAATCGAAGTACTGCCTACCTTGCATGGTCCTTGTGACGCCAAAACACCTCCACGAGTGCGGGTAGCGTGTCTGACGTGCAAAGCGGTCGCAACCTCCGGACCGGAAGTCCCACCCTCTACGGCAGCGACCCAACCTGACCGCCAACCCGGCTGCCCGGAAGTGGAAGTCCATTTGCAGCATCCAATGTGCAGGCCAGAACGTCCACTCACCAGATGAGTTGTCATTTCGCCAGCCAAGGTGCAGACCCTGTCAGCCTGGAGACTCATGCCACTGGCCAGGAATCTCAGGATTCAGGAACAGATTACGTCTCTCCTAGCAGCGATTGTTTCTGCACCCGCCGAGATCTGAATTCTCTCTACCAAGAGTTGGACCTGGACTCCCTTAAGGAAAGTGTTCTTTCTCCGTTCATGCCAGATGCCATGAGAGAGACCTCTGTGGGTGCAGGTGAACCTTATCCAACTTCTGAACCAAAAGATCTGACAGAGGACGAACAAATAGAGCTCAGTCAGATCCAAACTTACTAAATTAGAGGCGGAAATCTTAAGTATAACTATGCTCTAGCAGCGGAAGAGAGGTGCTGTGAGGAGCTCAAGAGAAAGTTGGGCCTCACAGTCTTGGTGGGGTGGAGGCAGAATCTGTCCAAGAGATGACTTGATACTCAGTTCTCCAACTCCTATGTGAAATAAGACATCAGTTGCCCTGTCCACCATGGGCTCTGACATTTGCAGGAAGCTTGGAACATGAAGAAGCATCCACTTTCAGATTTTGTGAAGGTCTAAGGGAGACAATCAAAATCCAGTGTCACAGGTGGCAGAGATCTTTGCACACGGACTGCTTTACTTCATCAAGGAGTGGGGTTGATCTGTTACTGGTTCTGGAGAATGGGGATGATCTGCTCCCACTTCCAAGGAATGGGGATGATACTGTTCCAGAGCCTGGAGATAACCTGCTCCCATTTCTGGAGCCAGGATGAGGCTTTGTTAACCTTTCCTGGCCACCACGATAACAACACATAGGGGACAGAAGTCCCAGGCTGACCCAAGGAAAGGAAAAAAGTATACAGCTTGTATGGAATCTACAGAGTAGGCAGGGATCCAGTCTCTTGGCACCATCACAGTAGAGGTGGAGTAGGTATGTCTGAGCTCTTATTTATCATACCTCTTTGTACAGTGTTCTTATTTATCATACCTCTTTGTACAGTGTATGTCTTATTAATATCTGCCTCCACCTCAAGTATGATTTTTACTATGCTAATAAGATAAAAGTAACTGTAGGTTACTTTAGCCATTATTCTACACATGTCTTTGTCCCTTCTCATTGGGGAAAGTTCTTGATTGGGTTTTGGAGCGAGATAGATCATTCCCTTGCTTCAGTGGTGTTACAGTTTGTATGGACAATGTCCTGCAAAAGTCTTACTCACAAGCAGGGCTTTTGGAAGAGGATTGGCCCATGGGGGCACTAGAGCTGACTTGCTGTTGGGAGGTAGCACCTTGTCTAGGGAGGCGGGTTGCTGGAGTCATGAGCTGGAAGGGTATATATCACTCCCCAGTTCCTCCCTTGTCTCTGCTTCCTGCCTGCCATGATGTGAGCAGCTTTCCCCCACCCAGGCCTTTCCATTATGCCATTTTCTGTATTTGAGCCTGCTGAACATGGACTGAAGTTTCCATAACTGTGACCCAAAATAAACCTCTCCTCCTCTAAGTTATGGGTGTCTGGTATTGTGTCTCGGTGACAAGAAAAGTAACTAAGACAGCTCAATTTTAATGATCTTGTTTTTCTTAACTCTGACTTTGTGGTGTCTCCACTGACCACATAGCCTTTAAAGGCTGAGCTGACTTTTTAACCTCTTATCTCCTGTTCTGTTTCAATTTTATACTCTTGGAGACTAGTCTAATTTTTAATCCCCAATTATGGTATGTATGTTTGTTAATCGCACAAGACTGAAGGCTACTTTAGCTGTCTCAGTCTTGTCTTTTCCCCATTTCCTTCCCTCCCTAAATCTCAAAAGAAACACAATCATCTTGAGAGCTTCTCCTCTTCTATAACTTTTATTTTATTGCAGTGCTGGGATCAAACCCAAATCTGCCTCTAAGCAATATCCAAAGGCCTACAAACTGCTTTTAAAAGATAACCAATAAAACCGGTTATTTTTGGTGACAACCCCAGGAAGGAAGAAAAAATATTAGTAGTGGACTAACTGTTATACCAATACTATAAATTTTACAAAACTTAGTTTTTTTTTCAATGCTCCCAATTTAGCAAAACACCCTAGCTTTGATTTAGGAATTTGGTACTCTTTTAAATCCAAGCTAAAACAGCAACTTTAGTTTGCCTTCTGCTTTGTAATCTCTTTACATATTAAAATGAAGATTTTAAAGTTAAAACCCTGTGGCAACAAGTCTCTACCACAGAAGCACACCACTTAGAAGGAAGAAACTTGGAGCTCCCTTCCGCAGCAATTGCCAGTTAGTAACCACATCTGGCTGATGGGCTGGAAGGGACAGTTTAGCCAAATTTAAGAAAGATAAACCCTCATCTAAGCAGCACTGTTCTGCCTCACTCCACATCTGTCCTTGTTTTTAGCTCACCCCAGCTGACAAGAAAGCCTAGCCCAATCCTTTGAATGAGTCAGGTCAGTAGGAAACTGGTTTGAGTTTGTTCAAACTTTCTAATATCTGATTTTCATAGAAGATGTGTCTTTTTTGGTTTTTTGTTTGTTTGTTTTGCTTTTGGCTTTTGCTTTTATGTTTGTTTTAGGTTTTGTATTTCATTTTCTCCTTTTCCATTTTCAAAATGCCAATACCTGGTGGCTTCTTTTTCTTCCAGTCACTAAAAGTAGAAGTTTGTAAGTAGAAGGAGCAGGAGGAAAAGAAGGAGGGGAGGAGGAGAGAGAGGAAGAAAGGGAGAAGGAGAAGAAGGAGGAGGAGGAGGAGAGGAGGAAGTTCGCGCCTTATTGGCTGTCAGTGGAGCACCTAAGACCTTTATTTGCTTGGGTGCATTTCACTAACCTCTCATTGTTTAAAGACAGCCCCTCCATTCTAAGGAGGTGATCCTGTGTTGTTGATTCTGAAGGGTCCCCTCATCCCTACAATTGAAAAGCACTTGGAAAACTGTAAAGTCACTGGTGTCTCCCAACCCTCCACAGATTTCTGAAGGAAAAATTTTGTTTGGATTAAAACAAGATGTGTTAACTTTTTACATTTTTTAAAATGTGTTATGTTTATCAGCTGAAATGATTCTCCATGCCAGAGAACAAGAGGCAAACTATTGCAAGTAAAAAGTGAAAGCAGTCCAATAAGCAAAGGCTTTAACCTTATATTTCAGAAAGGCTTGTGTTATGGACAATTTCAGACTGACATCATGGACTGAAACTAAAATGTTCTATTTTATTTAATAATTTGTAAAAAAAGAAAATGCTGTAAAAGTTTTTTTGAGATGAGGGTCTTGCTATGATGCCTAGGCTGGCCTCAAGCTTGATCTCCTGCCTCAGTCTCCTGAGTTACTGGGGTTATAGGCATGTGCCACCACACCAACATTCTCAATAAATTCTTAACTCCATCTAAGAATAAATTCTTCAATCTTAATGATGATTTTTGTTGGTCCTTGTATTTCCATGCCTGGCTTAGAGTAAATATTAATAAGTTCCTATTAAATCATGAAGGAATTAATATCACATGTTTTAGAGATCAAATCTCAGATGTAGGAGATCATCGACAACATGAACTAGTTGGCAGATTCTTCCTGCTTTTAAACAAAATTTTTGTCCACTCCAAGAATTGTGAATATTCAAAGACAGTTTGGAACCCTATGTGTCGATAGCTATGCCAGGTCCTGAAGGCATAAAAGTGAATTTCCACACTCTGTAGATACACTCAGATTTTCAGATCATTGCAATTCATGGCAGAGCTGCACACCAGAGACAAAGGAAGCCTTTAGGAAGGAGTGTTCATTTCTGCTTTGCCAAGTCAGTAGACTTTGCAGAGGCAGGAAGTCTTGGAGGACCAGGAAGAGTTTGCAGAGTTCACCAGACCGACAAGAGTGCTGCATTCCAGACACCATCCAGAGGAACTGAGTCATGAAGGAATATATAAGAATGGCATAGTCCAGGAAATACCGGTCATTTATTGAGGCTAGAAAAGGAAGGAGAATGGTGAGAAATGAGTATTGAAAAATAAGTAGGGCAAAATCATAAGTAAATGGTCTTAATATGCTGTCTCAGACAGTAGCATTTAATCCTGTAGGAAACGGGACAAGAACAAAGCACTTAAAAAATAGCTGTCAAATTTGTGTTGTATATAAATTACTTTGGTCACCAGAGAATTAGATTAAGAAATATTTAAGCAGTAGAATCTCCCAGACTTAGGAATCAACTGCATGGGAGAAATAGATGAAAAAATATGTGGGACAATAATGTAGAATTGATGAAGCAGGAGCTGTACATTTATTTTGCTTTAGCATTTAAATTAGATTTCAAATGTTGGGTATGGTGGTGCACACCTGTAATCCCAGCATCTGGGAGGCTGAGGCAGAAGGATTGTGGCAAGTTCAAGGTCAGCCTTGGCTACATAGTGAATTCAAGGCCAGCCTGAACTGCTTAGCAAGACACTGTCTCAAAAAACAAAAAGAAAACAAAAAAGTCAGATTTCAGCATACCTAAATCAATGATCACAGGCACCATGTAAAATGCCTCCATAAACATACAGAGATTCAAAGTTTCAACAGTTTCCCCTAGATTTCCCTTTTTCATCTGCTTCTACTCCTCTAATGCTGTAGTTCTCAGCATAATGCTAGCATAACTTCCAGAAAAATTCACCAGAAGCTTCTGGAGGCTGATCTGCTTCTGTTTCCTGATCCATCAAAATTCTAAATTCCAGATTTCAGAGAAACTACCATTATACTCTACTCGGGTGGACTGCATGGGCTGCAGAGAGGTAGGCAGTAACAACTGGCCTAGAAATGCTCAATTTTTCTAACGGTGTGGGGTGATATGCTTGATGGCCTCACCCATCAAAAGGATAGATTGATTCAGTGAAGAAATGGGGTCAGTTGCATCTGCGCCATGGAATTTCAGTTTCTTGCCCATTGCACTCAAATGCAAGAAAAAAGGATGAACACTATCAGAATTACTGTGGAGATAGGATTTTGAGAATATAGTGGTATAGGAAGGACAACAAATCTGTCTCCCCACCAATACAACAATTTCACTGGCAGAATCAGTCTGATGTAATTATTTTGGAATTCTAAAATCTACTGAAAGTTTGCACTTCTCAGGGGAAGGCTGGACCCTAAATTCTGGTTAATTTCAGATTATTTCAGCTCCCAGCCCAGTAGCAGCTCCCCATCCCTGATCCTAGCCCTGTGGCAGGCAGTGGTACATATGTTCTTGGAACAACCTGTACACAGTTTATGGGAGCAACCATTGGCAAGAAGACCCTACCCTCCAAATATGTGGACATCTGAAAATTGATCACTGCTTCAGATCATAGAGGTACACACAAAGAGATGGTCAGCCAATATCGCTGCACTTCCTCCCATTGCTGCCAGCCACTCTTCCCCTGACAAAAGTGATTTCTAGGACTTGGAAGAGGCCCTCACCACCATCACCACCATTAATTTTTCTCTTTTTCCTCTTTGGAGAGCCAGACACTAGAAACCATTACATTAAAAAACAATTGCATATCTGAAGGAAATTTTAAATGACTGTATGTGTTCAAAACTATGGTAGAAGGCCTTAGATTTACACCTTGTGCTGGTTGTCAGCACATAGTCTAAAAATAAAATAAAATAAAAACAATAAACAAAGGGGTTGGGAATTTAGCTCAGTGATAGAGCACTTGCCTAGCAAGCCCAAGGCCCTGAGTTTGATCCCCAGCATCCCCCCCAAAAATAACAACTACACAGCACACACAACATACACACACACTTCCACAAAGCCAGGCACAGTGCTGCATGTCTGTAATCCCAACATTCTGGGAGGCCAAGAAAGAAGGATTATAAACTCCAGCCCATCCTGGGCAAGTTAGTGACTTAGTGAGACCTTGTATCAAAATAAAAAGTAAAAAACACTGGGATGTAGCTCAGTGCTAAAGCCCTGGGTTCAATCCTCAGTACCACCACTAACAACAACAACAACAACAACAAAAAGGTTTTCAAGAAACAAAAGGGAGATTGTGGGAAAGTCAAGAACATGATACATGAAAAAAATAAGAATAGCAATAAGAACCTAGAAAACTTTAAAAGAAATCAAAACTATTCTTGAGCTGAAACGTATAGTATCTGAAACAAAAAAAATTCACTAGAGGGCTTCAAAGGCAGCTTTGAAAGAACAGAAAAAAGAATCAATGAATTTGAAGAAGAAAAATGAAAATTACTGTGTCTGAGAAAAAGAAAGAAAAAAATAGAAGAAAAATGAGCAGAGTGGGATATCATCAAGTGGACCAATATACACAATGCAGGAATTTCAGAAGAAAAAAGGGAGAGAGAAATTAACAGACTACTTTAAGAAATAATGGCTGAAAACTTCACACATGTGATAAAAGACATGAATATAATCATCTAAGAAGCTCAACAAATTCCAAATAAGGTAAAAAGAGACTCACACTGAAACACATTGTAATTGAAATTTTTAATATTTTTATTAGTACATGTTTGCAGTATATAAAGTTTACATTGCTTGTATGGGGTTGGTACATGTACACGACATATCTTAAATCCTTTTTTCATCCTCGTCTTTGTTACTTTTCTCATTGCTGAGACAAAATACTCGACACCCAAAGTTAAAGGAGGAGAGGCTTATTTAACTCACAGTTTATAGAGGTTTCAGTCCCTAATCAGCTGGTTCCAAGGCAGGGTGGTCTGGCAGGCAGTTCATGGCAGGCAGAAGGTAGCAAAGCAAGTGAGCAAGGGGCCTTAGCAGCTTCTTTCTGCCCCTTTTATAATCTAGTTTGGCTGCCAGGATTAGGGCAGTGCCAAACTAATTGGTGGACTGATTTAGTAATCACACACCCTTAATCCCAGCATCACACACTCTGGATCCAGCCACCTCTAAAAAAGTCCCACCTATGACTGCATCAGGCTTTGGCGGAGCATCTAGATGCAAGCCATAACAATCCTCTTTCCCTCCTTCCCTGCCCCCTCCCTTCATCTCTTGATCCCCTTTCCCATCTGAGAAAGATCTATTTCCCTACTCACTATTATCTGTCTTCTATTTTGCTCTTTATTTATACTTTGAGTTTCTCGTATAAGAGAAACAATGCAATATTTAAGTGTATGTGTCTGATTTATTTCACTTAACATTATGGTCTCAATGTGCATCAAAAAATAGGAAAGTAAAATGAATAGGCATGTCACAGAAGAACTACAAATGGCCAGTAAATACATGAAGAAAGGCTCAACATTACTGGCCATTAGAAAAATGTAAATTAAAACAACACTGAGATTCTATCTTACCCCAGAAAGAGTGCACATTACCAAGAAATCAGATAACAAATCAAATAACAAATGCTGGCAGAGCTGCAGAGAAAAAGGAACACTTCTACATTGTTGATGGGAATATAAGCTAGTACAACTAATGGAAATCAGTATGGAGATACCTTAAAAAATGAAAACCAGTAGGGCCTGGTAGCACATGCCTGTAATCCCAGGACTTGGGAGGCAGAGGCAGGAGTATCACTGTGAGTTCAAGTCCCACCTGGGCTACACAGGGAGCTCGAGGCCAGCCTGAACTATATAAAGAGACCTTGTCTCAAAAAAAAAAAAAAAAAGAAAGAAAGAAACCTTGGAAACCAGAAGGCAATGGATCTATATATTCAAAGTGCTAAAAGAAAAATAACCTGTCAATAAAGAACTCTGTATTTGGCAAGACTACTTAAAAATTGAAGGAGAAAGCAGAGTCTGGTGGCACATATCTGTAATTCTAGTTTTTGGGAGGGTAAGGCAGGAGGATCACAATTCAAGCCTAGCCTAAACAATTTATGAAGCCCATCTCTAAATAAAAAGGGGTGGGGGTTGGGGATTTAGCTCAGTAATAAACACTCTACCACTGAGTTTGATCACCAGCACCCATAAACAAATATCTAAATAAATAAATAAATTTTTTAAAAGGGATGGGGATTTGGTTTAGTGGTAGAGTGCTTGCCTAGCATCTGTGAGTCCTAGGTTCAATATTTAGCACTGAACAAAGAAAAGAAAACACTAGCTAGTAACTGAAAAAAATAAAGATCACCATAAAGATAAATAAATGAGTATTGGGGCTGGGGATTTAGCTCAGTGATTAGAGTGCTTGCCTTGCAAGCACAAGAGCCTGAGTTCGAGCCCCGGCACCACAAAAAAAAAAAAAAAAAAAATGAGTATTACTGATGTTTTGTTTGTTCATTTATTTTAGTACCAGAGATTGAACCCAGGGCCTCTCGTATGTTAGGTAAGCACTTTATCAATAAGCTATAGCCCTATCCTATTACTTTGTTTGTTTGTTTGTTTGTTTTAGAATTTGGGGAATTGAATCCAGGACCGTGTACTTGCTAGGCAAGCACTCTAGCATTGAGCCCTTTTTAAAATTTTATTTTATGTTGAGATAGGCTCTTATTAAGATTCCTATGCTGGTCTGAGACTTGCAATCTTCCTGCCTTAGCCTGTAAGTAGTTGGGTTTAAAGGGGTGTGCCACCACTTTTATACATGATTTTTTTTTTAAGAGACAGGGCCTCACAGTTTTATCCAGGCTAGCCCCAAACTCTTATGCATAAGTGATCCTTCCTCAGCCTCCTGAGTAGTGGATAATACAGACGTGTGCCACTATACCACATAGATCTATTTTTTTTTTACATGATTTAAGATATTAGTGCATTTTTGTTTCTTTTTGCATTACCAGATGTTGAACCCAGAACTTTTGTACTGAGCTACTTCCCAGCCCTTTTTATTTTTTATTTTGTGACAGAATGAGTCTCCCTAAATTGCCCACTTGGGATTTGAACTTGCGACAGCACCTCCCATGGTGCTGGGGTTACTGGCATATGCCACCACTCCTGGCTTAAGATAATAATGCATTTTTAAGATGATTAATCTAAAAGCTAGCATTATTGTGACTTTGATTTATACTCCACATTTTTTTCCTATAGAATTTAAGAGACCAATGCATTTAAATAAATTAGTACTTTATGTTTGGGGATGCACAATGTACAATATGTAATTTTGTAATATTAACAACTAAAAGAGGTAGGGACAGACCTGTAGAAGAACAGAAGTTTTGGAGGGATTCTTTTGTTTTGTGGTCTGTCGGTAGTGGTGGTGTTGTAACTCAGGCTTGAACATGAAGATGCTCTACCACTGACCTACATCCCTGGCCTATTTTTTTATTTATCCATTTGTTTGTTTGTTTATACACAGAGTCTCACTGAGTTGCCCATGCTGGCCTTACTTGTAATCCTCCTGCCTCAGCCTCCCAAATAGCTGGGATTACAAGTTTTTGTGACCGTGCCCACCTAGGAACAGAGTTTTTGTATGTTAATGAAATTAAGCTGATGTAAACCCAAATTACAGTGTTATAACTTTAGAAAATCTGAAGTAATTCCCATGGTAACCATAAAGAAAACAGCTAAAGAAAGTCCATGAAAAGGAACAAGAATGGAATTTCAAAATTTCACAATAAATCAACTAAGCAAAAAAGAAGACAGTAGCCAGGTTTGGTGGCACATACCTGTAATTCCAGCACTCTGAGAGGCTGAGGCAGGAGGATCCCAAGTTCAAACGCAGCCTGGGGAATTTAGCAAGACCCTGTCTCAAAATAATATTCAATGGTGAAAGACAGAAAGTTTTTCCTTTAGACAAGATTAAACATGCAGAGTGATTTGTGACCTCCCATACTCATTCTTTAGCCAGTACTGAGGTTAGGATACAACCCAAAAAATTAATATGAGCTAGGTCACAATGCCAGAACTTATCTACCACTGAGACTTCTCTGGTACTTGTCACATCTCACACCCAAGCCAGAAAAGTGAGGAGACACCAGGGTTTTAAGGCAATAGAGTCAATCTCTAGCCTTCTGATTCTCCCTGTACATCTTCATGTGGATCTACTCTTTCAGGTTTCTGGTACCCTCAGTTCACCCAGGCCATATCCTGAGCCCTCTACTACCTCAATCTTCCTGAACAACAATGGGAGAATTGAGCATCTCATTAAATGGGTTCTGGATTTAGGATCATATTTGGCAAAATCCTAGTACTTAGTTCTACTAGAAAAGTTATGGATCAGAGGAACAGTCTTGGGAAACACTAAGATAGATGGTGAAATACAACCCTGACCAGGAGGAAGAACTGTAGTCCTACCATTGTTATTTTAACTTTGAAAAAGCTTATTTTCATTAAACAACATTTTTGGGGGGCCATATATCGTATGTCACACACTGGGGATATACATCAATGAAGCAAAATAGATTTTTTTAAAAAATCCATTATCTTGGGGCTGGAGATTTAGCCCAAGTGGTAGTGCACTTGCCTAGCCAGTGCAAGGCCCTGAGTTCGATCCCAAGCACCTAAATAAAAATTGTTTTTAAATCCATATCTTCATGGATCTTATGTTCATATGGGGGGAAAGTAACTAATAATATTACAAATCCACAAATGTCCATGACACAGTTTAAGACTCAGCATAGCTAATCACTACAGGCTATGAACACCTTATAAAAAGTACTAGAAACAGATTCCTTCTTAATTTGCTTGCCTCTACATTCTGCATATCCTCTCCTTTTTATTTTATCATATTTTCATTTAATTACATGGCTTCAAACATTCTAGTGTTGGCTTACTAAACTACATTGTAATGTAGGTCACTAACTAGCCATGAATTCAGGCTTCTTACTGAATTTCATCAAGTCCCTTAATCTGTTGGAACAACTAATAACTAGCATAATCTCAGAACAATCTGTTGGAACTATGAATTCAGAAATCACTATAATGTTGGTTATAGCTTTATAAAGGACATAAATCAGGACCAGCCAAGTAAGAAGACATGTAGAATGAGCTTGGGGAGGGACCCAAACCTGATGTTCCCATGTCCCTGGGAGGCATCATCTTCCTGACCTATTAATGTATGATTACTAACCAGAAATATTTATCCAAGTTTCTGGTGTCCCAAATTTATACAGGAATTTCATTATTGATTGAAGCATGGACTACATGAATGAACTCAACCTCTATAACCCCACCTCCAGATGATGGGAAGTTGGGCTGATATCATGGGGCTCAAAGCCCCAAACATCTAATCGTGTGGTTTGTCTGTCCAATATGGTCAACACCCATCCTAAAACTATCTTGGGACCCACCACAAAGTCACCTTATCAGCATAAATCCAAATGTGGCCTAAGGAGCCCACCATGACTACCCAAGACACTCCTGTCATTCAGGAAATTCCAAGGATTTGAGGCTCTCTCCAAGAAAGTAGGGATAAAAACCAATCAAATTATTTATTAAGGAACATCTGTTATAGAATGAATTGTGTCCCTTGTAAAATTTATTTGCCCTAATCCCCAGCATTAAATGAAGTGTCTGACATATAGTAAGTGATCAATAAACAAATGAAAGACAAAAAGAAAAATCCAATAGTAGATTTTTGGAAGGGAGAGCTGCAGCCAAAAAAGAGAGACCTGGTTTATGTTTATAATGGGGCAGCATGATGAGAAATATCACTTTCAACAAAAGATCAGGGTAGCTTGAGTCAGAAAGGCAAACTGGATCCAAACCAAGGAATCATCCAAAGTCACTGTAAACATAAGGGAGTGAAGACACCCAAAGACTATTTTGCCACATAACTAACAGGCTGCTAAGCCAGGAGGGTTTTATTTCTGCTTGCTTCATTAGCTCAGGTGATGTCTCCAGAATGCGTTTTTAAAACATGGCTGTCCAACCTTTTGGCTTGCCTGGTCTGTGTTCAGAGAAAAAGGATTGTCTTGAGCTGCACATAAATATGTAATTAGTTTGTGTATGTAAAGCTTCCTGTATTTTTAAATATTTTTTATAACATTAAAAAAAGAGAAAAAAGAAGGCAACATAAAACTGACTGTGTGCAGCTGCCACAAGAGGTGGCACTAGCATGGCACTGGTCCCTCCCCTGCCTAGCATTCCACTGTCGCCTACCTAGTCCATGTTCTGGCACCATGCGATCAAGTTGTGAAAGATACTGCTAAAAATCACATAATAGTTTTAACAGTTTACAATCTTCTGGGGCAGAATTACTAGCTGACCGGGGCCACTTGGGGCCTGCAAGCCAAGAGTTGAGTGGGCCCTCAGAAGCTCCTCATCCCTCTTTTGACACATTTTATCCTTAGTCCAGGCAGAACTGGGATTGATGAACGAGTCTATTCGGTCCCTTCAACAGTTTCCTTCCCTCCTAGGGCTGGAGGGTCCTAGGAAAGAAAACTCGTACAGCATTCCACCCCCACCCCAGGCAGCGGCTCAAGGAGTCTCCCCTGGCTAGGCTGGAGATTTGTTTTTGCTGAGTGGCCCCCACAGTCTCATTGTCTGCCACTTGGATTTCACCTCTCTCCCTGTTCTTTTTTGTGATGGCATCTTAGGTGTGGTCTAATTCCTAGATGCTGTTTCCTGAATTACCTTGAACTCTTTACACAAGTCTCTGAGCATCCCCACCTGGTATCTGGAAGCCCTGGCCCTTCAGGAGTGTGTTAGGGTAAAGGATTAGAGAGAAAATCTGTAACGCATGGCTTCTCTCAGTCAACCTTCCCCGACTGCCCCATTCAGCTCCCTTCTCCACACTAGGGGATGCTACTCACCCTGTCATTTTACCCCATTTTGTACCACACAAACCCCATTGTCAGAGTTTTTGTCCCCCAAACCTCCATCAGCCACAACTCGTGAAAAAAAAATGTTTATGAAAGCCTAAATCTAGGATGCTGCTTGAAATGTGCATAAACCATACAACATTTCCTTAAGAAGAAAAAGACTTATCATTAACTAGAGTTATAACCTTAACCTGTAGAACTTACTTGCAACATCAGAAAGAGATTGATGGTAAGGGAAGGTTTTTCTTAACCCACAAGTATCAGACAAAGTCTATGTATTCACCACAAGGCCAGGGAAGTTGGGGAAATTCACTGTTCTAATCCGGAATGAGAAGAAGGAAAGAATTCTCTGAGGGAATAAATAGATTGTTTGTGGCAGTGAAAGAAGAAGCAAAATGATCAATTTGGGGCTTCAGTGGATTCAAGGAAAGGAAATGAGCCAGGAGTTGCCAAAATTGAGAAGAAAAAAACAGAGCTTCTCACAAATGTCTCATTCCCCACTGTGAAATTTTGAAAGTCTTCAGCCGTACCTATCATTACCCTCATTGCCCTCTTTCCAGTCATCTCTTGGAGGTCTGGAGGCAGGGCAGGATTCCCTGCTCTAGGCAACAGAGTCTCAGAAGGAGAAGAATGTCAGGTAGAGGAGTCCTCCATTCCTACCATCCTTAGCTGTACCCCTGAATGCATTTCCTTGTAAAAATACTATTTGTTGGGTGACCAAGTCCCATAGTTCTGTTGGAATTCAACTTCAAAGTGCAAGTGGGTTAAGCATATCTAACCAACATACATAAAATGGTTACTATAGAAAATGGATTTGGAGTTGCACATAACTTACTTCTACAAATTAGCCATTGGAATGCTGCCATCTGACTTGGGGGCTGCTTGTGAAACTCTCACATGAAAGGAAGGTATGTTGATGTCTTTTGGGACTCAAGTTCATAGGACAGGAATGATTGTAGGTACTTTTTGTTCGAGAACTTTCTCATACTGCCTTTTTATTATTCTGAAGATAGAATAATAAATATGTAGTTCCTTCTGGCTGTGTCTTAAAGATCTCTGACCTGCACATCTTTTAATTCTTGTTGAGTCAAAGCAAATGTTTAGCATCTCACTTGCTTAGAAATTTAAGAGAACAAGTAAAAGTTAAAAGGAAGTTTATTTTTAGATTTTTGGGGCTTTTTGATCATGAAAACCACTGAAATGTATCTCATAAAAGTACTTCTCTTCACTGAAGTTCAGAGAGTTAAATTTATTTAAATCCATATTATTAAATTGTACTCTAGGAACTTCAGCATAATTGTGTGCACATGCATGTGTGCATGTGCATATGGGAGAGACAGAAATCAATCAGGCACCCTCAGTGAAGTTGAAAGTCTAGTTAATTCTGAAAAGATGCCATCCTTAAGTGAGCTCTAGATCATTGTTTACATCTAGGCTAGCCACAAAACCGTATTTATCTTTGAGAGGGGTTGCTTAGCAAAACAATACAATCAGCTTGTACTACATGGAAATTTTTCTACACTTCAAGTTTCTCCTCTTTCTTTCTTTCTTTTTTCTCCTCAGTGCTGAGGATCAAACCCAGGGTGATCAAACTCACTCTTGATAGGAAAGCACTTTATCACCAAGCTACACCCCAACCCTGCAAGTTTTTCTGAAAAAAAGAAACCACACCATGACTTGAAAATAGCAAGAGATGAAAAAGGCTTCTTCCATATGACTTTTCCATAACAAACATTGTTACATGTAAAACATAGTCTACAAATATTTAAAGATCATTCTTTTTTTTTTTTTTTTTTTTTTTGGTGCTGGGGATTGAACTTGGGTCCTTGTGCTTGCAAGGCAAGCACTTTAACCACTGAGCTAAATCCCCAGCCCTTAAAGATCATTCTTAAATTTCAGAATAGTGGTAAAATTCAATAAACCTTTGAACCGTGCATTTGAGTACTTGTTGTGTGCTAAGGACTTCACATGTATTTTCTTCTTTAATGCTCACTAAAGCCCTTAGAGGAAGGGATGAAAATTGCTATTTTACAAATTAGGACATTAAGGCAGAGCGATTAAGGAAACTGCCCAAACCTTCACAGTTTACAAATGGCAAAGAAGACATTTGAATCTAGGTCTACTTGACTCAGACCCAAGCTCTCAATTACTCTGCTACTTCCTAAATGGCAAACTCCTACTACTGTCACCATTAAACACTGGCCACTATTACCATCGGTTGCCCAGGGGCATCTTTATAGTACAGCATTATATGTAAGAATCTTCCAAGTTTTCTCTATAAGGAGGCCACTAGCTAGAGGAAAGTGTTTTGAATATCGTATTATCACCAATAAAAAAAATCCTTAAAATTAAAATAATATATAGTTTCATAGAATATGAATAGTGCAGTTTGCATAAAGAACAGTTATAATGTCTTGTAGGGATATAAGTGTCCTGCTTGGGAGTGAAAGCAAGCAGAATGGAAAGGACATGTCCATGTACATTCCTGAGCACATACATACTCACCAGTCTGGTACAACGAGACAGGAAGGAGGAAGAAGAAAGGAAGGAGGACGGAGGAGGGAGGAGGCTGGATTGTGTGCTAGTCCACCTCTAGTCTTGTGCGTATCAGGACAAGATTGTTAATATCAGGAGACTCAAGCCTAGCAAAATGAGCCAGATCATTGCATACTGCACTCTTGCTGTTGCAGCTCAACCATGAATCACACCACCTTCCTTCCCCTGGGCTAGCCAATAAATCTCTACAGACCTTTCCCCCTGATAGATGAGCCACACCTGTCAGTACTTGTGAACGTATCCTCATTATCCACCTCTCAAAATAGATGTTGGGTTCTCTTATGTCTCCTAAAATGTGATCAGTTCTTAGCCATCAGCCCCTCTCCCAAAGCTCTGGACATTCATGACACATGACTGATTTCAGAGAGTTTTGTTGACTTGCCTCTAAATTTTTCTAGATGAGTGAATATGGATGGACTTGGCTTTCCACAGCAGCTGCTAGCCCTGCATCTGTGAAAGTAGGGTCTGTATCTCCATCTCGGCCTCAGCTGATTAAGAGAATCCCCAGGAACTTGTCCTTGTTCTGAATTTTCTTCTCTAACATCATATACCCTAGTCTCAGGCACTAAAGTCTCAGGGACAAAGCAAAACCATTGCCTTGTCAGGGAAACAAAATAGGTTGCACTGAGTCTAGTAGCTCATGACAAAATTTCTCCCTGCTTGGAGGTAGAGGCAGTTCTAGTTAGAGTAGAAGTTGGATTCCAAGTGGTCAGAACTGGAACAGTATATGCCATGTATCATCAAGAGGTCAGATGGGCCTACTAAGTCAGAATGCATTAAAAAAAATTTTTATTTGAAAGCTGGCAATTCAAGAGCTAATTCATAACCCAAAGACCAGAGATTTGGATTATAGAACTAGGATTTAAGAATCAGGAAAATGGGGATTCAATTTATAAGAAGTTTTGGAACAAATGAAGGTGTACAAAGACAGTGCTATAATGAACCCAGAATGTTCGTAAGGCAAAGAAACTATAAAAGCAAAGGATGTCTGGACAGATTTGTCAGCTCACGGCAAAGTGGGAAGCTTTTTATCTCCTCTCACAGGTTAGTTGGAGCAGGCCCTGTTCCTATCTCTAAGCCTGTGGGTGTGCACCAGTGAATCACAGTATAGCAAAGCTCCTTTCTCCGGGCTATAATGTGACGTTGACTGCATCCTCATACTTTGACCCGCTGTAACCCCTGCTTGACAACGGACTAACACAGAATCTCATCCACTTTCTAACCTCCTTGCAGAAAGTCTTCCTGTTTGTTCAGATACATTCTTTGTATCTGAACAAAGAATGTATCTGAACAAAAGTGACAGCCTTTGTACAAAGCTAAATCCCCACCCTTTTTTATTTTTTATTTTGAGAAAGGGTCTCACGAAATTATCATCAAGTCTGGACTCAAATTTGTGATCTTCCTGCCCAAGCCTCTCAGAGGGCTGGAATTACAGGGATGTACCACCACACTCAGCTTACCGATATGTTTTAGATGATGTCCCAAGGTAGTTTCCACTTAAGACTCTGTGGGTGGCCAAGATACATCATGTATAGGTACAGAATTAATGTAATGAATGTGACCATTGTATGTAGAATGTACCAATACATGTTCTTGGGTTAAAAAAAAAAAAAAAGACTCTGTGGGTGGAAGTGCAGTCTTACTGACCAGAAACCATACTAATGAAACAAAAATTCAAATTTCTCTCTGGAGTCTGGCTTATCAGCCTTATCTTACTACTATGATCTCACATGTTTACCTCTATCCAGCTTCACTAGCTTTTTGTCTTTGATCATGTCAAGCTCTGGTACCATGGTCCCACTTAGCCTTCCTAACCAAATCCCTGCCTACAAAATGAGCTCCATAATCTAAAGGACATGCTTATCAGGACTCAGAATCTCCTGTTTCTTCTAGACTACACTTGGGATTCCTGGGACCACAGAATGCTCTGTTGAAGCAGACATAAGACTGTTCTAAGGCTCATGAATACTGGTTTGCTGACATATATTAAATGACAAATGTAAATAAAAAGAATTAGGGGGTGGGGATTTAGCTCAAGAGGTAGAGTGGTTGCCTAGCAAACACAAGGCCCTGAGTTCGATCCCCAGAAAATACCCCCCCACCCACCAAAAAAAGAAATGCTATCTGGCTATTCAAAAGGTCTCTAGATCCAAGTAATATCAATTTTATTAAGGAATAGAAAATTAATTTGTAGCCTGAAACATCTAGCTGAATTTATATTTCTGTTATGGAAACACTTTTTTTCAGTAATGGAGATCGAACCCAGGGCCTTTGCACTGAGTTACATCCCTAGCTCTTTTTTATTTTGAGACAAGATCTCACTAAGTCACTAAGTTGCCCAAGCTGAGCTCAAACGTGTGATCTTCCTGCCTCAGCCTCCCAGGTTGCTGGCATTACTGGTGTGCACCACCATGCCCAGCTGTTCTGGAAATATTTTTAAATGTCATCAGTGTTTAACTTTTAAAGCAATCTGTTTGCTTTTTCTAAACTTAATCCTGTCAATTTTCACAGAAAGACTGGGGAGAAATGCTGTCTTTCAAAACTTACTTCTGCTTACCTACATGTTTATGTTTCCATTTCTACTACTGTCTTAGGTTTTCTAGGGCCAATGGTTTGTAAGAGAGAAGATTTAATACAGTACATTTATAAGTTACAATATTCACCCACAAGCCAAATATTGGAAGAGTGCCGAATGTCTATCTAGGTACTGGAGACCTGAAAGATCCAATCAAGGGCTGGGAGCCCACGGCGCTGTCCCGTGTAAGTCCGTGTCTGCAGACGATGGCTGAAAAAATCTTCACTGGAACCAGGATACAGTAGTCGCAGCAGAGATGATGACCAGAGCGTCCCTGAAGGAATAGCAGCCATCCTTGAACACAGCAAGGCCCCGAGCTCCTTCCTCGAGGAGAACAGCCGAGTTCCTTTCAGGAGAACCAGCCGCGGCAGAGCTTCTTCTGGGAAACAGCACGCCAAAAATCTGCTCCCACTCTGCTTTATTTTGCATCAGCAGCAGTCCTCAGGTGGATCCTCTACACCCAGCATCGCACCAACTCAGTCCAGTTGGGCGTTCTGGCTCAAGTTGACCACATTAAGTCCAC
This sequence comes from Hystrix cristata, assembly GCA_004026905.1. Lineage (NCBI taxonomy): Eukaryota > Metazoa > Chordata > Mammalia > Rodentia > Hystricidae > Hystrix > Hystrix cristata. The sequence continues at coordinate 120,187 of PVJO010001721.1, forward strand.
CTCAACCACCTAGTTGGGTAGAAAGAGTGTGAGGGCCATTTTCTTAGCTCAGATTTTTGAGAAAACAGAACACAAAGCTAGTGTCAAGCTAATTCTTTATTGGAGACACAAGTGAGGGGTAAAGGGCAAGTGTGACAAAAAAGGAGAAAAAGTCAATACCTTACAAGTTTGTGTTTACTGAGCTGGCTATGCTTTTTAAGAGCCAGCTTTTTTTAAGGTGACCAAACAAGTTTCTTGGTAATGTGAGATATCTTCAGGGAAACTTTCAAACTGCCATATCTTAGAAAATTTGAAAGGCAAGCAATGTATCTGTCAGCTTTTTTCTGCCTCTTCCATTGGTAAAATTTGCCCCATAGGGTACTAACTCCATGCTGTTTCTGCCCTGAAAAGGTAAATTGATTTTGGCTCTCTATTGACTGGAAATTGGAAGAAAAACACCCATTAAACTGATCCCACATGGCAAATGTTAGAGAATAAATTGATAACCATTACCCATCAGCCATAACTGGGATTACAGTCACACTGGGTCTATGGTAGCTCACCATCCTCTGCTATGATCCAGCTGGTTTTTAGAGGAGCAGAGAAGTGAATGGAAAGAGAATATGAGGAAAACCCTTGCACACACCCAATGTAAATATATTCTTCATGTCTTATAATCCTGCTAATCATTCCAATCCTTTCTGGGGTGAGATTATATTTAATTTACATTCTTTGTGTGTGTGTGTGTGTGTGTGTGTGTGTGTGTGTGTGTAACAGTCTCACTTACATATCCCAGGCTGGCCTTGAACTCAGAATCCTAGTGCCCTAGCCTCCTACATGCTGCAGGCACCGCCACACCAAGCTAATTTTCTTCTCCCCCCGACCCTTCGTTTTTTTCTTTCTTCTTCTTTGGCATACCAGGCTCAGCCCTAATTTACTTCTTGATTGAAGATGGGTAACAGTGGGGCCAATTATTGGCACCTCCAAGGGATCTCAATCCGCACAGTACAGGAACTATGGAAGAATTCTGATATCTATTGCAATTGATACCTAATCATTTATACATTCAAAGACTAGGGCACAACTACAGGGTAGGTTGGTTGACTCATTAGTCCTACTGTGAATTGAACTTGGGTAAAATCCTATTTATCACCTAGTTACCATATCCCCCATTCTAATCGGAGGATCAAGATGGCATTCGGAGGGTCTCCTAATATCAGTGCCACCAGAGTGTTGAAATCCAACAGATTAGAAAAGCATAGCTATTCTCTCATTCCCCTGGCACAGTAACTCTGTTAAATGGCCAAAGGTACATTTAGGGAAGAACAGAGCATTTACTTTGGTGATTGTCAGGTTCTCCCTAAGAAGACCTTGTCTCCATTCAACCAATGAACTCTGGGTCTGGAAATCATTTTAATTATTGACATTGAGCAGCTTTCCCATTGCAACTTTCTGCTTGCCAGCTCTCAGTTCTTCTTTTTATCATATAAATCAAGCAACATCCTGGTCAGTTCTGTAAATATCTTTCCCCTAAAATTGCCACAAACCCATGTAGATCAAAGTGCTCTAACTGGCACTCTGAATGTGATGCCCATCACAATAATTATATCCATTTTGGAATCCCATCACACTCACAGATATTAGGCAGCCTAGTTCCATGGCCACATCTGCAAGCCTGGCCTGCAGAGAACAGTTACCATCAAGCTTCCTAAAGAAACTAGTGTATCCAGTACTAGTATATTTTCTCTTGTCTTAGAGATGAAAATGTCCCCTGGCTCCTTTCAGGGAACATCACAATGGGTTCTCAGGTAAACCATTCTAAGGTCTTCACCTCCCTGATCCATATGCCCCATTTGCTCAATATAAAGTCAAGAATTCTGGTAACTTCACCTCACATACTCTAGGCTATTGTTATGTTCAAGTTTCAAGAAGTCAACTTGTCAGTATATTTAGACCAGAACATTGAATCCTGAGTCATGGGAGGCTATCCCATAACAGTAAATTCTCCCCTGTGCAGATTTATGTTCTTCCCCCAATCTGATACCCTCAAATTCACTCCTACATATATTCGCATTTCCTGCTGGTAATTAATGGCTAGAATCTACCTTTTGTTTTATAGGTAAGCTGTTTCTCTTCTAAGGAGGAACTGTAACTTCCTTCTCAGGTTGTACTGAAATATGATCCAAGTTACTGGCCTGAAAACAATCAGGTAGAAGGGAGGCAGCTTTTGAGGAGTACAGTACAAATATCATCCTGTTAGGCAACTGTTGCAGATGAAGTAATTGCACCATCTCTAGGAAGGGAAAGCCATTCTATAAGGGCAGTCGGGAGCAAGTGGATTCCATCAGCCCAGAGGGAAAATTCAAGGAATTTTCAGTTCAGGATTCTTAGTTTTATCCATTCAAATGTCTTCATCAGAAGTCTTTGTGCCCTCTTCACCATCTGAACCTTGAATTTAGTATAGTATATTCAGTAAAGCTGCAAATTTAATTTTTTCACATCTCTACTATCCTTAGAATTTTGATTTGATTTTCAACCCCTTTTATCTGAGGCCTGGCAGTTTTAGAGACCTCTGGTTTTCAGAGGATCCTGTAGGTTGGCAGTTAGCTGCCCTAACCCTACCATTTTCTTTAAATACAATTTACCTTGCCACCAAACATGGCCAACCCATTTTATAAGACTTGTGATTACTATTTTTTACATATTGATCTCCCATTGCCTTGTATCTTTTTCATCAGTTGTAATCCTCATCAATTATTATCTCACTGCAAGGGATTGTTATGAATTCATCACCAGCAATGAAGTTCCTTCTGTCTTCAGTCATGCAAGCAATTAAAATCCCTTTTGGAGAATTTGTTTTTTATGGCTAATCTCTGAAACCATTTTCTTACTCTCAATTACCTAAAAGAGCCCAAGGCAAAGCATTGTGTTAAGGTTTTACTGGGTGGAGTTTGCAATTCCCAGGAAACAAGTCAGGGAAAAGAAGTAGGGCAGAGAAAAAGAGAAGGCATTAGAAGGCTAGTTACTAACTGCTCAGTGTCTTGGAACCCCTCTAGAAATCCAACAGATTCGAAAAGCACATAAGCTGCTGTGTCTTGAATTCATCTCTTGGAGGAAAGAAGGAAGAGAACATTTCCTGCTGATTCCTTCATTTCCTGTCTTTCTTTAGTCATGTTTGCCCCTTGCAATTCCTTGTCTGCTGACTACAGATGAATCAAAAAGGACTCTGGAGTTCTTGCTATAAATGACCAAGAACTATAGGGCCCAGGAAGTTGAATGGATTCACAGAAGCACAAATCTAGTCTGGTGTAGTCAGTAGCACAGAGTGAGGGGAAAATGTTATCTCACCACTATAGCCACTGAAACTTATTATGAAAATGATCAAGAGAAACAAAGATGGATAGTAATTAAAGGAAGCAAAGATATTTTACTTAGCAACTACTGACATAGAAGAGAGAGTCTGGGGTGAACTGAACTCAACTTTAGTGCATGTAGAAGTGACCAGGTGTTTTAAAGGGGAGCATGAAAGCCAGGCGTGGCGCCTGTCTACATCCCAACTACTTCAGAGGTTGAGGCAAGAGTATCTTAAATTTAAGGCCAACCTTGGCAATTTAGTGAGACTCTGTCTCAAAATAAAAAAGTAATAAAGGGCTGACGATGTACGTACCTCCATGCTAAGGCCCTGGATTTAATCCTCAGAACTATAAAACTAAATAAATCATTAAAACAAGGGATTTGGGGGAGGAGGACAAGCTGGGGTTTGAGCAGAAGATAGAAAAGTGGAAAATTACAAAAAGTAGGTAGGACTGAGCATGGTGGTTCAGGCCTGTAGTCCTACATATCTGGGAGATTGAGACAGGAGGACCACAAGTTCAAGGCCACTGAGGCTACATAGAGAGACTCTGTGTCAGAAACTAACTATAAATGAGGGGGTAGGGGAAGTGAGAAGAAAAGGGGGGAAAAAAGCAGGCAGGAAGTTGTCATTGTGATTGGGTCATCTGGTTTGCTAACTGGCACTTATCCTATGCTCGCACAAGGACTGGGAGATTGGGGCCCCAACTTCAGGTGTTAGATGAAACAAACAGTAAACTTTCGGCAGCCTTGAGCTTTTTCAACCAGCAGTTTAAGAAGGGAGGGGCAGAGGGAAGATGTACGTATCCCAGGATATGACCTTGAGATGCAGAAACCATGCTAGAGTTTGTTCAAATCTCTTGAGAGAGAGAGAGAGAGAGAGAGTGTGTGTGTGTGTGTGTGTGTGTGTGTGTGTGTGTGTAGAGAGAGAGAGGAGTGGGAGACAGAGGACAGAGACAGAGACAAAAACAGGGAGAGAGAGAGAGACAGAGGACAGAGTACAGGGACAGATGACAGAGACAGAGGACAGAGACAGAGGACGGGGACAGAGTACAGAAATAGGGGACAGAGGACAGAGAAGTCAGGGAAGGGGGAGGTGATGAAATCCTTTGTGCAGGGAGTATCTGCAGACCTCATTGACAAAGACTGAGACCTAGCCACAAGGAGTCTTATGAAAACCCAAATTCGATTTAAAAACTGTCATGATATCTATGAACTAAGGACAATAGTGTTTGATACTCATTAGTATCTGACATCAGGCAATTCTCTAGTCCAGAACTCCCATACCATTGGTGCAAAAGCAAACCTTATAAAACTAGTGCCTTTTGCTGCCTTTTATTTACTTTGTCTTTTATTTCAAGCACTTTTAAATGTTACATTAGATAAAAAGATGTGTATGGGAAAGCAATGATAAATATTAATTCTGTTCTCTGTTAAACTTCACTAGGAGACTCTATGATAAACTCTTGCTCCGAGGTGAAAACGAAATGTCCTATTCAGTGTCATCCTGGACTTTGAGATGGATGTTCATGTATATTTTGTCCTGTTCATCTCTGGGAAGGCTGGAGTGTTTAACAGTTCTTGCCCAACTCACAGATAGAAGCTTTATGCACCTCACAATAAGATCCCCTACTTCAGCTTCCTAGAGCCACAAAAATAGTCTTTTCAGATTTCAGCTCTGCCCTGACTCTTGGATATTCTTTTCCTTCCAATGACCAGTGACTCCAGCAGGCCAGTGCTGACTCTCCACTCCAAATCAGTTTTGCAGAGCCCTAGTTTGGCAAGGACATTTCAGAAAACACTCCATTCAGAAAGAAAATGCTCTTCCTTCACAGGTGAATTCCATCCCCTTGACCTTGACAAGACAGCAAGGAAAGCTGGTAAATATCTTTCCACTTCTCCATTTAAGATCCTGGGAAGCTACATCGGAATTTAGTCAAGATGGAGTAAGTCCCTGGACCACCAAAGGAGTTAGTAAATGAACTCTAGTTTTGTACCGTCCAAAGAGAAATGGGTGTTGGCTGTTGTTGTTCAGGAGTTAGCAGGCATTACTTATTACAAGTGAGGTTTTAGCTTCAGTGACCTATTAGAGATATGAGTTTTAGGGAACGAATTCCATTTTCTTGGATTTTGAATTAAATTCAGATTAATGGCAAAAGAACTTGCGTAAAAACTAACAGAAGGTTTCCGTTCTGAAGTTTTTCAACATGATAGTCAAGAATTGCAGTTCCCACCAAATCCTAACTCAACTCTGTGAAAAACCTACCTGGTATACCTCAGAAGATCTATCCTACTGCTAAAATGCATTTAGACTTTTCAAACATGCAGCTTAAATTTATTTTAAGACATTTGAATATTAGATTTTCAAAATCTCTCTTATAAAAAAATAGGCCAAGAAATCTCTTTTCCTAGGAGTTGTTTCTCTAGAAATAATAAGTTGAATGAACAGGACAAATGATCTGGATGGGTTTTATTTTTAATCATACTCGAATTTTGTTAGAAGTCTACCTATGGACAAATGAGAGCATAGTGTACTGTCTTATCTTTATGTTAATATTTTGATCAATTGCCTAACAAATAGCTAGTATGATACTTTGCAGGTTCTTAGGATTTAACCCAAATTAAAATCTGTTAGGATAATATGTTAAGAATCTACACTTTTTGGCCAGGCACGGTGTTGTATGCCTATAATCCCAATACTTGGGAGGTTGAGGCAGGCAGATGGCTATGCATTCAAGGCCAGCCTGGGCTGCGTAGTGAAACCCTGTTTGAACAACAGCAACAAAAAATATCTGGATTTTTAACAAAATCTCAAGTGATTCTTAAGAACACTAAATTGTGAGAACTAGGGTAGAAGGCCTCTCATATACTGCTTTTGACAGGGCAAATCAATAAAACTTTCCTGGGAGGAAGTTTAATGGAAAGTCTCTCAACCAATCCTGAGTTGACTAAGTCATCAGAATAATTTCACATACTTTTTCTTTCTATAAAACATATTGCATGCAGGGCCCATTGAACCTCTGATGTGAGTAGGTTACTCTTTGATTTGTTCTGGATATTTTGAAATGTTTACCAAGAGTCAGTTGTGTGTACATTTAAAATTTTTTATGCTGATTGTATTTATTTTGTAATTATGTTATTTCATCAATATTACATAAAAGAAAAGAAACAAGTTCTTTCTGGGGAAAATAATTTGAAGACTTTTGATAGATTTTAAAGGCAAATCACAGGCATATAGGTATTTTCAAAGTCAGAGTAAAAGAATGGGGAAGGAGTAAAAATATTGAATGATTATGTACTCATTGCTTTATGATTTTTTTTCATTCATTGCTTTTCCTTAAAGAAAAAGAAGAAGTTGGGCATGTTGGCCCATGCCCGTAATCCCAGCACTTGGGAGGCCAAGGCAGGAGGACTGCAAGGCCAGCCTGCACTACAAAGTGAGACCCTGTCTCAAAAAAAAAAAAAAAAGAAAAGAAAAGAAAAGAAAAGAAAAGGAAAAAAAACCACAGAGGGAATCTGGGCACAATGGCATAGGCCTGTGATCTCAGCTACTTGGGAAGTTGAAGCAGGATGATTACAAGTTTCAGGGCCAGCCTGGGGAATTTAGTTAGAGCCTATCACTATATAAAAAATAAAAAGGACTGGGATATACAGTTCAGTGGTAGAGTGCCCCAGGTTCAACCTCAAATACTGGCCCTCAAAATAGAACTAAAAGTCTTCAAGGCCAGCCTGGGCTAGTGAGTTCAAGGCCAACCTGAACTACACAGCAAGACCCTATGCCTAAACAAACAAACAAACAAATGCAGACAGATTATCATGGTTGTCATTTTCCTCATAAAACCTTATTTTTTGGTGCTGGCAATAGAACTCAGGGCCTTGTGCTTGCTCATCATAAAACTTTTTAAAGCAAGAAGTTTAATTTAAAAAGAAAATGTTTTACTTGAAGGGAAAACTACGATTATTTTCAAGTAATTTACTCATAACTAAAGACAGACTCCCTACATGTAATGGCCATGCACAAAAAAATTTATAAAATTGTCCTTGGTTTTACAGTGATGAATGAAAAACATTGAAACTCTCCAGCAAATGGGTTTCCAAGGATTTTTATGCTGTTTTGTTGTTGTTAAGGCAGTGAGAACAAAATAACTTATTGGAATATAAAGATAAGAGCTGAATGAACATGCCACTAGTGCACAAAAGGGATATTTTCACAGGACCCATATTTTCCTCCATCCCATCTCCATTTGATGTCAATCAAAACATATTCTTGGCCAGTTAGTTAAAAAACAGTATGTTTGTACAATATGATAGCTATTTTATGTACAATAAAGGAACTGAGAAGGGGATAAGAAAGAATAGAGATTATTATAGTAGTCAGAATGCTGTGAAACCTAAATAGAGTTTTCTAATTGAGAATATATTCTTGGTCCGTAAGAATAGAGTCCTGGAGTAAAGTTTCTGCAGTTTCTCTTTTTAGCAGACATCTCCTGTCTGCTGCTGTAACACATCAAGTGCATCTTGGCTCCATTCCCAACTGTGCAAGTGCATCTGTTTCGTTGACTGGCTGCCTGTGAAATTAGAATCTGGTCTGCCTCACTGACAAACACTGTCATTTATATCAGGCTTTTATTAGTTTACTAAGTAGTATGTTCTCTTAATCTTAAACAGCATCATAGAACCATTCTGCCCCATCACTTTCAAATTACAGTACTATGACCATTGTTCTCAAACTTGACTACTTTCTTGGTTTTCATCAGCCATAGGAAGTGCCAGAGTTTCCTCAGCTGCCACATTACAAAAGAGGTACCAGGTTTCTTGTGGTTTATACCTAGATGGCTCCAGAACCTCATGTGCTCATAGGCAGGGCTTTTGAAAGGTGATTGAAAGCAGGACATGTTACAGCTAAATGAGATATTTGGAGATGGAGCCTGGATGGAAGAGGTGAGTCACCAGGGGCATAACCTGGTAGGGTGTGTCTTCCTCCTTGTATCCTTTCTTTTGTTCTCTGCTTCCTGGCTACCATGACAGAAGGAGCATTTCCTCCACTATGCCCTTCTGCCATGCCATCTTGCCTTGGAGCCAGCTAAATAAAGACTATAAATATGACCTGAAATAAACCCCTCCTCCTTTAAATTATAGGTATTGGGTATTGTGTCTCAGTGATGAGGAATGTGACTAAGATTTTGGTACCAGGAGTGGGATTATTGTTGTGACACTACCAATTTCAACCACATTTTTTTCCCTGTGCTGGTTGTGGAACCCAGTACCTCGAGAATATTAGGCATGTGCTCTACCACTAAGCTATATCCCCAACCCCAGCAACATTCATTTCTAACTGATGATTTTTCTTCCACTGGTCTCTGACTAATTCAGAATAGTTGAAACCCTCTAGTAATGTATTTTGAGCGTCACTTTTTTTTTTTTTTTTAAACTGGAGATTGAACCCAGGGCCTTCGCAATGAGTTATATCTATTCCCAGACCACTTTTACTTTTTATTTTGAGACAGGGACTCACTAAATTGCTAAATTACACAACTGGACCCAAACTTCTCCCCTTCTCCTATGCACACACTCAGTCTCCCAGAATTCTAGAATCAGGGTATGCATCACCATGCCCAGCTACTTCCTCTTTTAAAAAATGTGTGTCTTGCCTCACTTTATTACCCCAATTTCATGATCTTGGAAAGCTAAATAAAAATATATTTTGGCTGTGTCTTTTTAAAATTACACACATGGGATATTTTCAATACATAAAAAAATTCAGTAAGTCTTATTCTCTGCTATTTTCTCATTCGTATGTCCCTTTAGACTACCAAAGAACCTAAACCACACCATAAGCCAAGCTTGCTCTTCCCCACCTTCCCCATTCCTGCCTCACCTGGAGGGGTTAGGGCCCCAATATTTCACTACTGATGGCCTGTGAATTCTAGGCTCACTATCTTCCTATTCCACTATGTGGTTCTAGTTACATTTGGCTTCAGGGTAGAGGTGATGTAGGTAAGGTTCTGTTATTTACTGTCATCTCTCTTAATTCCCTGCCCACTGTTCCTATAAAATGACGAATGAGACTGGAAAAAGGGTAACATACTTTTCTGAAAAATTGGAGAAAAGGTAGTATGAATTACAATCTAGGAAAAAGCATAGAACAGGAACTATGGGTCCAAAAGAAAAGAAATAAGCTTTTCAAGAGGGTCTGTTTGGGTGAGCGCCATAGTTCCTTGATTTGCTCCTACCTTCTTCCTTCAAAGTTCACTCTGCTGCCAAGAACCCCTACCTTTCAAAGAGCCATTACACATTTTGCAATCTTAGAAATAACCTATTTACTAACACAGGGTTTATATACTTGTTCTAGGCTTTGTGCATCACCTTCTCCTAGGGCAATTCACCTGAAGCTGAACATTTCGCCCAAAATTCATTGTTGTATCTAGAAAAAACAGTACATAAAAGGTTCAGCAGAATAGTTTTAGATTTTAGGACTCAAAGCATGCACTCTTTCATCAAACTTTGCTAATGGAGAAGGAAGCTATACTTCCTCACTCTTCTTGTGTGGATCTAGAACACATACAAAGCACACATGCATGAATTACATATGTACACATAGCATATGTTTATACACACAACACATACCCATGTAAGCATGTACAAAAGTATACTTCCATAGAAACACGCATGTGAATACATTCATACTACCATACCTTTCCAAAACCAGAACAATCAAGTTTTCTTCAATATACTTAACTGCAAAACCTGCAGTATTTTGTTGTTGTTGTTTAAGTACTGGTGATTTACAGGTGTGTTCCACCACACCCAGCTATAACCTGTAGATTTGATTTTATTTTACTTTTTGGTTTTTTGAAACAGGGTCTCGCCTTATAGTGCAGGCTGACATTGAACTCACTACACAGCCCACGCTTGCTTCGAACTTGTGGCAATCCTCCTGCCTCAGCCTCAGTGCTGGGATTACAGAAATGTGCCACCATACCTATACCTTTTTTTTTTTTTTCATGGAGCTTCTGCTGTTTATTGAACACTGTGGGTAATGATTCAGGAAGTCCCCGTCCCTGCAGTTTGGGCAGCGGTGAGGCCTGAGCGGGCCCTGCGGCCCCTGCCAGCACAGCAGCATGCCCCTTGGCCTGGCAAGCCTGTCACCAGGAGGCCAGGGTGCCTCTGTATCGCCTGGGCCCGGGAGGAAGCAGTCCTGCAGATGCCCGGCTCTGCCTTTACCCTGAAGCAAGGGGTCAGACAAGGTGGTGAGGGCAGAAATGTCTTCAGAACCAGGTGACGCTGTTCCCAGAGGGTGGCCGACCCATACCTTTTAAATTTAGCTTTTCTTTACCTTTGACCAGATAAAATGCTTACACTGAGTTTTCTAATTAATCTCCAAAACGGGGAAGAAGAATGTTCTTCCTTTTTAATATCTCTGTACAGATCAATCCTGAGACCACGGATAGAATTTGTGTTTTCATTTATTCATCAGGAGAAATTAAAAAGCCTGTTTTTTCTAAGAACTTCTATATAATTATGTAACTATAGGCACATATACCTTTAATATCCATAAAGAGAACACATCATAAGTGAATATAGTTTAAGAAACTTTTGCATGTATACCCCCATGGCCACTGGTTATTTCCCACAGAATATTATCGTAACTCAGAAGATTCCCTTGTGCCCTTCCCAGTTGATACTAATTCCCCCATGTCTCTGAAGTTTTAACTGTTCCATTAAAGCCCCACCATATTTAGAAGGATAAATCTTACAAGCCTGAGTATAAGTCTTGACGAATCTGTCTCTCAGATCTTTCCTACGTCTCTTTAATATCTTGGGCTTAGACTTTCAACTGTAAGACATCTCCAGTCTAAGTACTGTATATTTTGGATGCATTCCAAATATGGCACAATGCAAACGGAACTCAATGCATTTCCTCAGGTTGCTTCCTCTTCTACTTTTGTTAAGAGCATCATAAACCCATCCATTTATGTCTCCTAGACACTCAAGAGTTATCGTCAACATTTTCTTCATCCCTCACATCCAAATATGCTATGCATCTTAGAAATTCAATTTTCTAGACTATTCTAAAATACAGCCTTTCCTCTCCTATCTACTGCCACTAATTTCAGCCAAAATGGACACATTTGGGTTTGGGGATTTAGCTCAAGTGGTAGAGCACTTGCCTAGCAAGCACAAGGCCCTGGGCATCCCCAGTAAACCTCTCTCCAAAATAGACACAATTGCTCTTGGCCAAGCTTTCAGTCAACAATCTCTTTTCCATATCTCCTGGCCTTTACTTTTCCCTTAAGGCATCCTTCTACACTCCTGCTGTCTTTCCAAACAGTAGTTGTTTAATCATTTTAATGCACTCTTAAAAAAATTGTTTCTCCCTGAGGCTTACACAAATCTACTGCTTTGAATGCTAATTTCACACACTGCCCTTCTTGGTTTAATCAACCTGATCTGTGAAAATACTACTGTAGGCACTTCCTATCTCTGCTTAAGCATTCTCTCTTTTTTGGGCATTCTCTGCTTATCTGAATCTTCTTCATAACAATGGCAGTAAAATGCTTTATTGTGTACTACTGAGGAGCTAACACTAAGCTAAGCACCCTAGTCACATTCATTAGGATTCATTAGGCGTTATGAGCACTCTTTTACAAGGAGGAAACGCGTTATTTGTCCAAGATCATACTTTATTTGTTCAAGATCATATTTTAAATAAGCAGCAACACTGGGATTATAACTCTGGTCAGTCTCAGTCAATAAATTGAACATATTTAAATACTGCCACCGACTGCAATATACCATCTCACTCAGGCCACGCTGTATACCTATCCTTAAGTTTCCACATCAATCTAGTCTTCCTTTTCGACACTCTTATAGAGGCCCCTACCAACATTAGACTGTTTAGTATTAAAGTATTCTTTCATCTTTTTACTAAATCCTATTACAAGTAGACTGTAAATTTTCTGTGAGTAGGGAACTGGATAAAGACGTTATATCACCACAGGGACATTTATAATCGCAATAGGTATCAATCTTGGGGTAGGTCAGAAGTGTGCTTCAGATAAATCTATCGTCTTATTTACATAAGTAATGAATACACAGTATTTGCTTTAGTTACATCGGAGAAGACAAGATGAATTATATTTAGAGTTTCCAGCTGAATGTGAAATTTTCAGCAAGGAAAGAGACTTAAAATTATGTGTGTATATTTCATTTTTTTCTGTTCTCGTGTTGGGGTATCCTTTTCTTTTTTTAAAAAAATGATACTACTGACCTTGTCTGTGTTTGTAATTACAGTATTTTAATGTAACTACAAATACTGGTCTTTATGGACAGAAACACGGGTCTGAATATTCAAGTCACCAATTTTGGCAAATAAAAGCACAACTTGTTTTGTTTTCTTTCGTGTGCTTTCTCCTTCCTTATGAAGGGTTATTTTTCTTTTAAACCGGCCCTGTGCTAGGTAGTGCTAGGCTGGGCCATTTACTAGACCATACGCCCAGTAGGATCCTTCGCTCCTTATTGAAGTGTGTGGCTCCGCTTCGTTCAAACGGTCTTCCGCAAGCCCACAATCCCCTAGGCCCAGGCGGCCCTCGCGCGCGCGGCGCACGGAAGCGGCCAGGCCTAGCTGGCGGCTCTGAGGCGGCTGCGGCCCCGGGGCCTCCACTGCCCGAGGCCCGGCTGGGAGCGCGGCGGACCCGAAGGCGATCCCAGCAGGATCTCGTGGCGGCCACTTCACCCAGCGGCGAGAAACTCGGAAGCGGGCTTCCCGCGAAGGCAGCGGTCGGGCGGCGCGGGAAACGTGCTGCGAAGCGGGAGTCCCGGGCGTGTCCTGGGCGACCCATCCCGCGTGGCCGCGTGGCGGGGTGCAGTGTGCTCGTTTCCTTCCGTGCTTTCTCAAATTCAGCGGGTGCCCCCATCTCATGATCCCAAAGTGAACATCAGGATTACTTATTTGGGGTGTGTTTTTGAGACCAGAGAGCCGCGTCCAGGCCAGGCCTGCAGAGTCACCCGCCTCCTGTTTCGACACTTCTGTTGTAAAGGGACAACTGCTGCGCGCGACCCTGTAAGGGCCTGAAACCTGAAGGCCAATGGGCTGGCCCAGAGCCCAGGGCAGGGCCCCGCGGTCGGCGGAGGGGCAAGTAACGGCTCTCTGCAGCCCCGCCCCGGCGCCCGCCCTCTCCGCGCCTTCCTATTTTAGCATCTTCTGGTCTGTAACCACCTCCCGGCGTGCTTCCTCTTTAAGGCGGGGCCCCGCGTGGAATCTCGCGAGATCAGGCTTGGCGCCGTGACCTCCATGTGGGAGCTACTGCTCTATAAGTAAACACTCCGCGCGGCCCAGACTTGGCTTCCTCCTATTCGTGAGGCGGAGGCTGAGTCTCGGGTTGGTTCCGTTTTTCTCTCTTCTTCTACTGGGCTGGGCAGGCGCGCGCGGCTTGCGAGGTGCCGCCGCCGCCTGTCGGGCCCGGCGTCTGGTGGGTCTCCCCTCTCCCGTGCGCGCGCTCGTCTGTCCGCCGCGGAGAGCCGGGGCCGCCCGGGCGCGGCGTCCCGAGCACAGGGGGAGACAAAGGAGGAAGCCCCTCTCTGGAGGCGAGATGTGGATCCAGGTACGCACCATCGACGGCTCCCAGACGCGCACCATCGAGGACGTTTCCCGCAAAGCCACGATTGAGGAGCTACGCGAGCGGGTCTGGGCGCTGTTCGACGTGCGGCCCGAGTGCCAGCGCCTCTTCTACCGAGGCAAGCAGGTGAGGCGCGCCCGGGGCGCGACCACCCGAACGCTTCCCGGCGCGTGGGCTCGTGGGCAGGCATCCCGGGAGGCGCAGGGTGCGGGCCCGGGCCTGCGAGGAGGAGTGCAGAGGGCCTCTGCCAGCTCCGACCACAGGTGCGCCTAGCGGGCTCCGAGGCGAGGGCGGCCGGAACGCGGAGACCTCGCCGTGTATTATTCCTCGTGGGGCGCCGGCTGCAGGCACAGCCTGCGGGGGCCCTCTGCTTCCCCGCTTCCCGCTCTCGATGGACCGGGGACGCGGGAGGGTGGGGAAGGCAGCGGACGCTGGCGGCCATACCACCGCTCGGGAGGGGCGCGCTGGCGCTCGGCTGCGCGCACCCGGCCAAGGACTCGGATCGCTTCCGTGACTTTCGGCGCCCCTGGTTCCCCGATAGGAAATGGAAACTCAGGCAGTGCGCTGAGGCGCGAGAGCCTTAGCCTTGTCGGTTACCTCACTGTGGAAGGATCTGCACACACGGTGATCCAAAGAGATTCCAGAACGTTTGTCCCCCCCCCCCCATTGGCGCCTCTAACTGGGTTTGGAATCTGTTTTGGGCGAAGTCAGAGACCTGGGCTTGATGTGACCTGGAACTGGGCTTCAAAGGGCCTAGCCTGTAGATCCATGGATTTTTAGTCCCACATTGTTTTCCTTACTCCTCACAGTAGAATATTCCCCATATTCAAGCTTTTAAAGCCACCACTGTAGCCTAGCCGGTGGTAAACTGAAAACTGAAAGTGGTTTTGGTGATGAGGGGTGTGTGGGACTCTGATAGTTGTATGATAACGACCAGTCTAAGAATACGTGCTGCCGAAGCGAGCACGACGACCAATCTAAGAATTTCTATCCCACAAGTATCTTATTAGAGTCCATACATAGACACCCACACTCATTTTTCTTGTCTTTGCCTTTTTTGTCGTTAATCTGCTGTTGGGCTCCAGTTCTTAGGTTTGAAATAAATGCAATTCTCTTTGATTTGGTAGTAGTTTACAAGCCACAGAAGCTTTGGAAGGAAGAGTTTTCTCCTCTTCACAGTCTTACCTTTCCAACATCATGTGGACTTTTCAGAGTATGTAACAAATTATTCTTTGGGAAAGAGAGAGCTCGGGAATATTTTGTTTATTTTTTACAGTGCTGGGGATTGAACCCAGGGCCTTCATACGGAACTACATCCCCAGCCCCCTCTCCATTGATCGATCGATAGATTGATTGATTGATTGAGACAGGTTCTTGCTAAATCACTGAATTGCCCAGAGGCTGGGCTGGAAGTTTTGATCATCCTGCCTCAGCCTCCCAGAATGCTGGGATTACAGGCATGCGCTACCACATCCGCCCGGGTATCTTTTTTTGCTTGTTTGTTTGTCTTGGGTTTTTCCCTTCTTAAAACGTTGTAATTTCTTTGTCTTGTGTTTATTTTGTTTTGTTTTGGGGGGAGGTGCTGGGGATGGAAATCCCGGCCTTGTGCTTCTACCACTGAGCTAAATCCCCAACCCGCTTATAGGTGATTTTATACTGATTTCTTAGTGTTTGTAATTTATGTAAAAATAAGTGTTCAATTTAGTTGTCAGCTGGCTTTTGAAATAATTGAACCTTAATTAAATACTGCATAGCTTTGTATTGCTGTGTCTCAAGTGGCTGATGACTTTTTTTCTTTTGGTCACAAGTATATGTAATCAACTTTTGTGAATTTTTATTGTCTAGTTAGGGGCAACAGTATACGAATTCCTAGGATATTTCGGTGACTTCAGTTTCAGAGAGAAATGAAGGTTGAGAATATTCCTAGGCAACACCCTAAAATCTAGTTACCAAGTATGCACCTGGCTACCTTGAGGAAAAGGTAGGGACTGAGTTAAATTCAGGGCAACAAAGTAGATTCCCAGTAAAAGCAGGAGCCTGATTTCAGATTCTGGGAAAAAAACTTTAAGGATAACAACCTTTGTACTTCTCCCACTACAGTTGATAATTCACTACTTTGATTTTTTTCAGCCCAGTGATAAACCAGTAGGCGTGAGGAATAGACCTTTGCTTGTAGCCACTGACCTGGAGAAAGAAAAGGAAGACACTGCTTCCAACAGTGATTATTATCTCCATTTCTCTCTGGAGCCCCATAGTCCTCAGAGAGTATAATATGCCTGTAGCAGGCATCTATTGGTTTGGCATCTCAGGGCTGTCTCTGTCCTGTTAAATGCCTTTGAGGAATTTAGAAGAAAGGCACCTGTTTTTTAAGACATTTCATTGCCACATACTGAAAAATATCATAAATTAAAAAAAATTTACACAAGTCAGAGAGTCCCAGACACTCTGGGAAGTTGAGACAGGAGGGTCTCTTGAGTGTAGGAGTTCAGAGCAGTCTGGGCAATATAGCGGTACCCAGTCTGAAAAAATAAATTAAAAATTACAGTGTGTCTGCCTTCTTTATTTGTTATGTCTGCTGCTTTTAATCTTTTGCCTATCAGACTCACTTGTTAATTTTTTGTAGATGCTTAGCTCACCTCAAAATTGCATAGTTGAATTTAACAAGAGGCCACAGAAGATTCTGATAAAACAAGAGAATTTTAAAATGAATATTGAAAGGATAGTCACTAGTTTGTTACTATGTTGAAAGGATGGTACTAGTTTGTTACTGTTCAAATATTCTTGGCTTTGTAGGATCAGCAGTATTAGCTTTGTATGGGTACCTCACAAAACAGGTCTGTGGAAGCAGAATCTGTATTTTGACAAGGTTTTCAGGTGGTCTGTATGCAAGTTAAAGAATCCATGTTAGGACTGTACTTTTGACAGTCAAAATAGGAGATAGTAAGTCAGTACTGTAAGTTGTAGTTAGAGTAGGGTAACCTAGTTTGGACATTCTTGTCTGGAAGGTTGAGTTTGAGGCACGTGGGATTGAATCTTTTTAGAGAAGACACCTGTTGGCAGTTCTCTAAATCTTTTAAGAATCTAGAGCTTTTATTACTTTGAAAGTATTCCTTCTCCTCCCTTCTTCCCTTGTCGTTGGAATATTCTTAAATAGATCGTAGATGGGGATGCTGAACCATAGAGAAAAACTGAGTGGTTGCCTTTTACTGCCATACTCTTTTTCACACAGAGTAAAAAGTGAAAGTATTTGCCTAATTAAAAGAATGTGTATATATATTTTTATATACGTATATATACACACTACTTTTTTGTGTGAAAGATGCACAAAAATTGTTACGCTCTTTGTGTCTTTCATCATCTGGAGTCTCTTGGGAATGACTTCCCTCTCTGGTTTTTTGAACACTGCACTTTATTTTTTCTTCCTGATTTTCCCTTGCTTTATAGTTGCAGTTCTTCCTGTTCCCTCGAATTTCTTTCAACGCAGTAAAAAGTCAAGTGCAGCCTGATAAAACAGTCCTAACTCTGCTTTGCCAGAATTGAAAATCCTATATCCCTAAATTCTAATATGGTGCTTCTCATTTACTTCTGTGAAACACTGATGGATTATAGTTACAAGCCTGAAGGTCATAGATGTTTGTAATTTCTAGATATCATCCCTTTCTCCCTAGTCAGCATAATTTGACAGATAACTTGGAACTTATAGTTGCTTTAGCTATAGAACTTCGGTCTTCTTCAAGTAAATTATTCCAGCACTTGGTAGCTAGCCACAATCCAGGAGGCTTGGCAGAATAAAGCAGTGTGGAACTTAACTTGCTATGTAGTTTGTAATAATGACTGCTTAAGGAAGACCAGAAGAAAACCTATCAATTAAGGATGAGTGGGTAATGGGGGAGGAGAAAGTCTGTCATACCAAGCGTGAAGAAAGGTGGTTACAGCTTTTATTACTGACTTTTATGCCTTAATCTGCTTGGTGCTCCACTCTGACTTTTCCTGTCAAGCCAAGTTTAGTATATGTACTGCCGAAGCAAGCACTGAAGCCAAGTTTAGAAGTGTACCAATTGAGGAAACTTGTATCAACTCCTGACAATCATTTGATAGAATAGAAATTGGTTAGGTTGAATGTAGGAATATACCCCAAATCTCTGATTCTCAGGCCTTAAATTTCAAGGAAAAGATATCTATGGAAATACTTTTTGACTGTTTCACCCCTTTAACTGCAATCTTCATTTTGGGAAACACCCTACCTGTTAATTTGCTAGGTTTTGTTTGTTTGTTTGTTTGCCATTTTCTACTTTAAACACCTTAAAAAATAATTGTCAGGGTGTTTGTTCATCCATTTATATGCTTAGTCAAGGTGTGCTTTCTCAACTCTTCCAGAATTTAGGGTGTTCTTAGTTTATTTTTGGCTGTTGGATAATGTAAAAGTGAAAATAAAATGTAAATGTAATTTTTGCTCCTTGAATCCCCCCATCCCCAGGGGTTCAAGACTAGAGGAGTTTTCCTTTGTTTTTAATACAGTAGCAATGTATCTCTATAAGGGCTTATCTTTTTTAAATTTATTTTTTACTTTATTAAATTAAAAAAAATTTTTTTTGGTCTTTTGAGACAGGGTCTTGCTGTGTTGGTCTTGAACTCACTGTGTATTCTATACTGGCCTCAAATTCTAGGTGATCCTCCTGCCTTCACCTTCCCATGTGCTGTGATTACTGGTGTGTTCCTCTGTGCCTGGCTAGGGCTTTTCTTCTTAATGCATTGGGATACTTCTTTTTTTGTTTGTTTTTATTGTGTTTGTATATTTGAGACAGGATCTCTCCATTAGTTCAGGCTGGTCTTGAACTTACTGTGTAGTCCAGGTTGGCCTCCAACCCTCGATTGATCTTCCTGCCTCAGCACCCTGAGGATACTTCAGGCAACTGAGGAAGTTGCCTTGGGATACTTCTTAGGCTTGCTTAGGCTAATTGTGTGTGCACGTGTGTGTTGATGAAGGTTAAATCCAGGGCCTATCCCTACCTAGTACGTGATAGGCGAGCAGTCTACCATACCATGAACCTGCATTTGTAGGCTAAGGATATTAACCAATCTGTCAGAGTGTACCTGCTGTAATTTCACCACTGGGAAATTTGTAAAGTTCTCTATCCTTTGTTCTATTTAGCAGGTGTGAATACATGTAATTTGTAGGATTATACTCTGTATTCTTGGACCACTTGAATTAAAATCACTGATTTAGTACATTAATAAGCTTATTTTTTTATTATCATTATTGTTATTATGTTAATAAGATTCTTTTCGGGGTGGGGTGGGGATTGAACTCAGGGCCTTGCACACTCTAGAGCTAAATCCCAACCCTGCTATTATGTTTTTTTGTTTTTTTTTTTTTGTGGTGCCAGGAATCGAACTCAGGCCCTTGTGCTTGCAAGGCAAGCACTCTAATCACTAAGCTAAATCCCCAGCCCCCTACCCTGCTATTATGTTAAAGGATAGACTATTTTTCTTTGATATTGTGTTAGAGTTGTGAATGGTGATAAATATTAGCTATAAAGGAGGGAAATGAGCAATGTTCAATTGATTATATTTTGGGAGAAATGCTAATGCTCAACTTTAAGGAGTATAGTTTTTTGTTTCATTGTGTTGTTGAAATAGCCAACTGAATTTTTTTTTTTTTTTTTTTTTTTTTTTTTTTTTTTTTTTTTTTTTTTTTTTTTTTTTTTTTTTGTGGTGCTGGGGATCGAACTCAGGGCCTTGTGCTTGCAAGGCAGGCCTTCTAATCACTGAGCTAAATCCCCGGCCCATGAATTATTTTAAATAAGGAAACAAAGTGAAGATTTAGTTTCCTAGGGTTATAGTAACAAAGTATCAAAACTAGAGTGGCTTAAACCACAGAACTGTGTCTCCATTCTAGAGACTAGAATTCCAGGCCTCAGTCAGCAGGGACTAGTTCTCCAGTAACTCTGGGGGAGAATCCTTCTTAATGCTTCTGTGTTTGCAGGAAATTTTGTTTCTTAGTTTGAGGATGTATCACTGCAGTCACATGGCCTCCTTTTCCCTGTGTATCTTCAGATGGTGTTCCTGTTATATCTGTTCTTGTCCACATTTCTCCTTTTAAAAGTCATTGGACTAGGAGCTATCCCTGATGACCTCATTTTAACTTAATTTTAATTAGTCCTTTAAAGACCCTGTCTGTAAATAGGGTAACATTCTGAGGTGATGGGATTAGGACTTTAGTATATAAATTTTGGGAGGGCACAACTCAGCCTGTAACAATAGATTACGTATTTCTTTAGTCAAATGTATTCCTTGCTTACCTCTAAATATGCCCTATTTCTAAGTAAGGCCACTTCTGAGGTACTTTAAAAAAATTGTTTTAAGGGGTGGGGGACTGAATCCAGAGCATTTTGCATGCTAAGTAGGTGCTTTCCCACTGAGCTACACCCTCAGTGCTCTTGGTACTGTAGGTTAAGACTTCAACATATCTTTTTGGGGAGACAGTTTGACCTAAAACCCTTTTAAAAATTCATGAGTTACAAGATAATTTTTTTACTATTCATCCTAGACATCTTCATTATAAGACTTGGTAATCTTTGCAGAGGGATAGAAGAACTTTAGGCAATATAGCTATAACATAAGCAAGAGTAATAATTATTCCTTGCTTGATTTCTTTTTCAGCTTGATTTTTAAAAATCATCAGTACTTCAGAAAGATAAAATATTTGGCTTAATGAGTTTATGAATACAAGGTCTCAAAACAACCAACTTCCAAAGTTTACCCCCTCCCTTTACCGTATACTCATTGTTTATCAAAATAGACAAAATTTGGTGGGAAGTTAAAGCCAGTTGGGAGTTTTTAATGGCCAGGTCATGAGGTCATAGCAGCAATGATACATTTTTTACTTTAATGGTTAGCAGAGTAGCTAATGTGCAGTAGTTCTTAGAATTTATTGGAGTCCAGAGAAGATGCTAACATCAAAGGTCATAAAGTAATAAGATGGTTCCAAGATCACTAAGTTGCAGGGGTATGAATTTTATTTTAACAGTTTGGCAACTAAAGATATTTAGGCAACTGAAGATGTAGAAAGATAAATTTTAAAAAAAGCATTTCAATACATTTTTTCTTTTTTTTTTTTCCTAGTTGGAAAATGGATATACCTTGTTTGACTATGATGTTGGGCTGAATGATATAATTCAGTTACTAGTTCGTCCAGATCCTGATCTTCCTAGCACATCTAAACAGACTGATGTACAGACTAAACCCTGTTCTAATAGTCCACCGAAAGTGAAGAAAACTGCAAGAGTGGGATCTGCAAGTCAGCCATCTACATCAACTCGTGCTTGTCTTATTGATCCTGGCTTTGGACTGTATAAGGTATGTTGTTTTCAGACTTGTTTGTTGTTAGAATACTGATGTCTGTTCTCTTCTGGATTTTGTGAATAATTAAACTTTGCCATTTGAAAATAAAGATTGAGATGTTATTTTAACTTTCAAAAGTAGTCTTTAAAAAATCTTTGAACTATATAAAAGCATGTATAAAATGTATATATACAGTTTAAAGAAAAATAAACACCTGTGTAATTCCACCAAAATTAACAGTGCTATTTAACTATGTGTATTCTGATAACACATGCTGAGGAATTTCTCTAGAAATTTCTACCCAGGAATACAAGTGCTAATTCTCCACTCACAGGATACCACCAAATTGCCCTTTATTTCATTCCATTGGTCTATTTATCCCTGAGCTCATGTTGTTCTGAGTATTATAGCTTTATACACTTTTTCGATATCTTCCATCTCCCAAATTTCTTTCTTCCTCAAGGGTGTCCTGGTTTCTTGGCTCTTAATACTTACAGTTAAAAATTCTACAACTGGCTTATCTGCTCTACAATTAACCTCTTGGGTTATCTGTGGAGCTGCATCCATAGATCAGCTTGGAGAACTGATGTCTTCACAATATTGAGTCTTTTAATTCATGAACATCATAAACTGCTGCATTAATTTAAATCTTTGATATCTTAATGAGTGCTCTCTTTATGTACATTATTTGATTTACTTCTGGTAGCTTTGTTTCTGATACTATTATAAAAGGCCATCTTTTAGGGTTTGGGGATTTAGCTCAGTGGTAGAGCACTTGTAAGGGTCTAGAAAGTGCAAGGCCCTGAGTTCAATCCCCAGTAAAGTTATCTTTTAAAATAGTGGTCTGTTTGCTGATACATAGAAGTACAATCAAAGGCTTTCGTGTCCAGCAACTTTTTCAAATCCTACTTTAAGAAATGGAATGACAATTTTGTTTCATACTTTCTATCTTTATTTACTTTTTTTTTTTTTTGAGACAGGGTCTTGCTATGTAGTTCAGGCTGGCTCACTATGTATCCCAGATACGCCTTGAACTCTAATAATCCTCTTGCTTTAACCTTGAGAATGGCAGGATTCCAGGCATGTGCCACCATGCCTGGAGTTTTCCTATCTTTATAATTCATTTTTTAATCAGTTGGTATAAATTGGCGTGTAGACTCAATTTTACAAAGCATTTTCAAGATTAAAAATTGGTAGGCACAATAAGTTATTTAAGAAAAAAATAAGTTACTTAAGAAAATGCAAATTAGATACAGTAATTTTGGATTTGTGGGAAAATACAAACATCCATATGTATGGGAGAATTTGAGAAAACTAGCTTTTAAGTGCTTTATCTCAAAAAAAAGCAAAACTACATTGATGAATTGTTTAAATCTATAAGGCATAGGTGATTTTGATGTTACCTAAATTGACCCAGGCATAAAGAAGGAAAGCTTCCCATTGCTTTAGTGCAACTAAATTTAAAAACATGATACTAAAACATGAAATCCCCAGCACCCTGCAAAAACCATGAAAAAAAGCTCATCAGCATCAGTAACATTGATGAAAATGCGAGTTAAAGTGAATAGAATTTATGTCGAAATATTAAAATTAGTACCTTTGCAAAATATGATTTGTCAGAAAGTGGAGTTGGTTCGTTATTAGGGAGTATTTTAGTATGATTTGTTGTTTTAATAAACTAAAGAAAAACTAATTTTAAATTTTTTGTGCATCTAAATACAAATTTGACTTCATTCCTTGGTTAGAAAAAGAAATCCCTGGTAAGTGAAACAGATGAAATTGATGAATAGGTTAAACCATGCTTGGCATCATCGGGAAAAAAGAAGCATTCCATTGAACACAGGCTTCAGTCAAGGAGCCAATTAAGGCTGCTGTTATTTGAGATTTTTCTGGAAGTGCTAAATAATGCAGTGAGGCAGGAGAACGTAAAGGTAAAGTTACTTATGAGTATTTGGGAAAGCTGGGAAAATGTTTTAGAACATTATGGACAATAAGGTGCTTATTTTCAAAGCTAATATTTTGATAATAGTTTTCTTGCTACAGTCAAATAGTAGTGGAGAAAATTTACAATAACAGGGAATTAAGACACAAGTTAGACAGTGGTGGTGAACCTGTGGTATGCTGTTACTTGTTTTTCTTTAAGACAAAAGATGTTAATGTATGAGTTTTTTCTAAACTAAAACTGCAGTATTCAGGTTTAATTGTATTGTTGGCATTTTGCAATAAATAAGTGGGTTTTGGGTTACAGTTTGGGCACTTGTGTATAAAAGGTTCACCATCAGTGAATTACAACAGTGATTCATGTGGTGCTTTCTTTCCTCCTTTCTTCCCTGCCTCCTTCCCTCCAACAAATATTTCATTGAGAATCTACATATGTCAAGTGCTGTTCAAAGTCCTGGGGGTACAATGATGAACAGATGTGATTCCTTCCTTTGTGGAATTTTCAAAAGGATTGCTTCCGTTAAACTGCTGTTTAAAGCACTAAAAGCTAACTTGTCGTTTTTTCTGTTACCTATTCATTTCATATTTCTTATAGATACCTGCAGTAGTCTGGTTTTTTTGTTGTTAATAAAATACTACACACACACACACACACACACACACACACACACAGAGAAAAATACCATACCACAGACTGCGTAAGTTATAAGGAAAAGAGGTATATTTTGGCTCTTGTCAAAGGGCAAGTAACCACCACTGCATCTGGTGGTTACTGTTTTTGCTGGCAGTCCCAAGGTGGCATGGCGCAAGAGACGTGCGTGGTCTTTCTCTTCCTTGTGAAGTACGTTTACACATTATTTACTGCCATGCTGGGGATTGAATACCCAGGGCCTTGCACATGCTAGGCACATACTCTACTACTGAACTACATCCTTGCACCTTTTATGTTTTACTTTGAAATAGTCTTACTGCCTCCTGAGTAGCTGATACTAGAGGTGTGCACTACCACAACTGGTTCTACATTGATTATTTTTTAAGAGATGGATATAGATACATTGTCCAGGCTAGGCTCGAATTCTTGAACTTGAGCAGTCTTCCTGCCTCAGCCTCTTGAGCAGCTAGAACAGCAAGTGCATTGTACCTAAGTTTCTACTTTCTTAGTACATCACAATAGGGATTAAACTCCAACACAAACTTCAGACAAACCATATTTGGGTCGTATGTAATATTACTAGTACTCTATGTTATTTTTTCACAATGGTTACTTTTAAAATTTATTTTAGAATGGCTTCAGATTTATAGCAAAATTGGGAAGATGACAGTTCCCATCTATCCCACACTCAGTCTCTCCTATCAATACCTTACATTAGTATGATAGATTTATTGTGATTAATGAGTCATATTTTCTTTGCTTTTACTTAATGTCTTTTTTCTGTTCCAAAATCTCACCTAGGATATCATACTACATTTGTCACATTGCCTTAAGTTCCTCCTGGCTGTGACAGATTCAGTTTCTTAGGCTTGTTTTTGATTTCCATGGAATTTTTGAGGATTGGTAAGGTATTTTAAAAAGTTTTCTCCTACAAAAGAAAGTTTTCTCCTATTAGGATTTATCTATCATTTTCCTCATCATTAGATGATTGGATCTGTTTTGGAGAGGGAGATTACAAAGGCGAAGTGCTATTTTCATTGCATTGCATATTTGTTAAATATAACCTCCATCAGTAGAAACTTAAAACATTGTTAACAGTGTTAATGTGAACTCTGAACACCTCACTGAGGAGGCGCTTGTCAAGTTTCTACACTCTTAACCCTCCTGTGCTCCATACTGTACTCTTTGAGAGGAAGTTAACTGTGTGCAGCCCACATTTAAGGAGTAGGAAGTATTCAGTGCCTTGAGGGCAAAGTCTACAAAAAATCTGAAATTCTTCAACATGGAGATTTGTCTTTTCTTCATTTATTCGGTTATTTTTATCAGTGTGGATTGATGCTCAGATTGTTCCACTTTTGGCCTTTGGAAGCCTTTATATTTAATTCTTGTGTCCCTTTAACATCTCCCCATTATTGTGGGTTTCTTTCACTCCCCACCCCCTTGATTTTTTTGTCTGTATGCTTGCTTGCTTGTTTTTGAGTCGGAATTGAACTGTGTAGTCTAGGCTGGCCTTGAACTCACTGGGTAGCCCTGGCTGGCCTCACTCCTGATCCTCCTGCCTTAGCCTCCTAAATACTGGGATTAAAGGAATATGCCACCACTCCTAGCACCACCACCCCTTTGGTAGTACTGGGAATTGAATCTAGGGCTTTTGCATTGAACTACATTTCCCAGCCCCTTTTTATTTTGAGACAGAGTCTCGCTAGGTTGCCCAGGCTGAGTTTGAATTTGTGAGTCTCCTGCTTCAGGCTCAGCTGGGTACCACGGTGCAAGCCTGTTATCCCAACAGCTCAGAGAAGCTCAGGCGGGAGGATTACTAGTCTGGGGCCAATTTAGCCATCAATTTAGCAAGACTGTGTCAAAATAAATTAAGAGGCTGCAAATGTAGTTCAGTATGAAGACCCTGGGTTGAATTCCTAGTACTGCCAAAAAAAGAAAAGAGGAAAAGAAGCTTTAAGCCTCATCTTATATATTTCCTAAGTCCTATAATGAACCATTTGTGTGGGGTGCCCTGGTTTCTTTAATTGGAGAATGATACAAGAAACCAGGATCTGGGCTCTAGGTGTGTTTCTTGCTCCTTGCTTCTAGGGTGTCAGGGGCCTTCAGCAGAACAAGGAAATATATGTAAGGATGCTAATGCAGCAAACTTCCATGCCTCCCAGTCTCCTTCAAAAAAGCATCGTGGGAGATTAGTTTCCCATTACTGGGTCTCTGCTTTTTATTTTTAATGTTTTGTCTGTCAACTACCTTACTTGAACACTTTTTTTTTGGTGGGAGGTGCTATGGATCAAACTCAGGATCTTGTGCTTGCTGGTAAGCACTCAACCACTGAGCTAAATCTCCACACTTCCCCTTTTTTAATGGTGCTGGGTATTGAACCCAAGGAGTTCTGCATGCCAGGCAAGCACTGTACCACTGAGCTACATCCCAACCCTTTATTCCATTTTGAGACGGGATCTCACTAAGTTGCACAGGGCTGGCTTCAAATTTGTGATTCTCTTGCCTCAGCCTCCTGACTACCTGGGATTACAGATGTGTGTTGCTATATCTAGCTGTTTTCCTTTATTTAATAGTTCTTATAATCCGTATTAATGTATAGTATAGATGTTAAAGATTTAGTTTTATCAGCAAACTTGGTTTCAAGTTCAGTTAAAATTCTTTCTTAGTTTTATAAACTTGCGAGTTAGTTTTTTTGTCTTTTTTGTTTTTGTTTTTGGTGCTGGGTGTCAAACTCAGGGCCTTGTGTTTGCAAGTTAGTTTTAGGTTAAGAATCTATTCCCTCATTTAGTAGCACATTGGAACATGGGATTAAATTCTAAAAAGGCTATTCTTACAGAGTAATACTTTTTTAAAACTGCATTTAACCTTCCTTGTTGGTTAAAGAGGCCAATATATATATTTATTCGCTGTTTTATTAAGCTTGGTAGTTGCATTAGTATTTGAAATTTTTACTAGTAGCTTTTCATCTAAAAAAAAAACTAAGTCCTTATTTTTGCATAGTTGATTTATTTCATGAATGTATGGATATCTAGTATATATTTGTACTAGGTATTAGGGATAGAAAACTGAACACTATTGTCCTCAGCCTTCTTGGAGCTTTTTTTTCCAATTTATATTTTTTTTATTAGTACATGTTTATAGTACATAATTATTACATTTCGTGTGGGAGTTGGTACATGTACATAACATATCTTAATTATTTTTATGTGTCTTCCCCACTCCATCCATCTCTTGGTCCCCTTACCATTTCCAAAAGATCTATCTCCCTTTTTCAAACTATTATCGTTCTCTTATTTTGCTCTCTATTTATACTTTGGGTTTCTCATATAAGAGAAACTATGTGATACTTAGGCCTATTAGCTTCTTGGTGAAACTAAAAACCATATAGAAGGTTGTCTCCCCTAACCCCATCCCAGATACTGGGGATCAAACCCAGGACCTCATCATTCACATAGGGCAAATGTCCTGCCACTGAGCCACCAAGCTACATCTCCAACTTGTTCTATGTAGTTCAGGCTGAACTTGAACCCACAGCAATCCTCCTGCCTCAGCCTCCCAAGTGCTGGGATTACAGGTGTGTGTAACCATGCCTGGCTATCATCTCCAACTCTTTTTACTTATTTTTTTAAATTTTGAGACAGGATTGCTCTAGACTGCCCAGGCTAGCCTTATACTCGTGATCTTTCTGCTTCAGCCTCCTTAGTAGCTGGGATTACAGATGTGTGCTACTACTTTAGAATTGAACCATTTTGAATTTCCTTTGAATTTTCTTTGTTTCTTGTAGTCTTTATCTTGAGTTCTTGCTTATGTCACTTTGCTTTTTAAAGACTTTCCTTTTTTTGCTGTGGTTCTAAGGATTGAACATGAATCCTTGTGCCCCTTAAGTATGTGCTGTACCATTGAACTGTGCCCTGGTCTCAGATTTTCCTTATCAGTTGAGCTTTCTGTAATTAAAATTGTTTTCCATATGAACAAAGAAGTTTCTGGATTTTTCTTTTGACTACAATGCTCTGGATCTCGTAATAAGCAGAGTACAAAAGGTGGATTTTCAAACTAACTTTGCTCAAAACTGGCATAAGTGAACATTTAAGTAATACATTATGATGAAGTTATTAATTATTCAGTATCATTCTTTTTCTTTGTTTTGCTTTGTTTTTGAGGTAGAGTCTCATTGTATAGTCCATGCTGGCCTTAAACTTGCTATGTAGCCCAGGCTGGCCTTGAACTCATGATCCTGCCTCAGCCTCCTGAGTCCTGGGATTACAGGCATGTACCACCACACTTGGCTTTAAGTATCATTCTTCTTTCACCATATGTGATAACTTTGAGCCCTGTTTGGTCAAGGACCCAGGGTTATCTGCAGAATTGGAGTATTTAATTTTTTTGTTTTGTTTTGTTTTGTTTTTTAATCATTGCTTCTTGTGTCCCTTGCTTCAGTTTTCTTTCTCTTTTTTTTCTTTCTTTTTTTTTTTTTTTTTTTTTTTTTTTTTTTTTTTTTTTTTTTTTTTTTTTTTTTTTTTTTTTTTTTTTTTTTTTTTTTTTTTTTTTTTTTTTTTTTTTTTTTTTTTTTTTTTTTTTTTTTTTTTTTTTTTTTTTGGTGCTGGGGATCGAACTCAGAGTCTTGCTCTCGCAAGGCAAGCGCTCTAACCACTGAGATAAATCCCTAGCCCTTCTTTCTTTTTCTAAGTCATTCTTTTGCTTGTCTTTTTCTTAAATATCACCTATTTGAACTTGAAAGACTTTCCTCTATGTGGCTCTGTCTTTATTTTTTTAAGTATTTTTTGTAAGTACTTTTGTAGTTCATAATGATTACATTTCTTGTGGGGAGTGGTATATGTACCTGACACGTCTTCTTTTTTTTTTTTGGTCTCCTTCCCCTCCCATCTTTCTCCCTTTCCTCCATCTCTTGATCCCCTTAGCATTTGAGAAAGGTCTGTCTCCCTACTTCCTATTATCTTTTACTTTTCTCTTTATTTAGATTGTAATCTGAGTTTCTCATATAAGAGAAACTGGTATTTGAGTTTCTGTGTCTTTTATTTCACATAACATTGTAGTCTCAAAGTGTCTTTTTTCCTAGACATAACTCAAGTTTATCCTTTTTTATAACAGAGTTGTACTCCATTGCACTTTTTCTTTATCCTTTCCTCTGTTGATGGACATATAGACCACATTTAAGAGAGCTTTTATAAGTTGTGCTGCTATAAACATGGGTATGCATGTATCACTATAATACGATGATGTCTTTAACTCTTGGGAAGATACCTAGAAGGAGAATAGCTAGGTTGATATGAATAAATTCATCTCTTAACACATTTCCCCTGGCTTGAACAACCAGTGATACATTCATGATTGTCCCATGCTGCCCAGTGGGACAAGTCATGCATATACCAAGAGCCTCCCACCCACGAAACATGAATTATAGCCCCATTGTGAAAGTGTTAAATGTAGATTCATGTGGTTGGCTTTCCACCCATAAGTGTAGATTCATGTGGTTGACTTTTCAGCTCAAAACTAACTCCTTCATATATTTTAAAATGTGTATTTTATGATACTTCGACCTCTTTGAGGGATCTTGGTGTCTGGGAAGTGACGTTCCTTCTTAGGGCTGGGTAATACCTGTTTTTTTGTTTTTGTTTTTTTTGATGCTGGGGATTCAAAGGGCTTTCTAACTTCTAGAAACAGTCAACAGCTTGTCAAGTGAGCCTGCCTTTCATATACAAAACAACCAATCCTGAGATCTTAGTCCATCTACCTCCCTTATCTAACTTTTGTATACATATACCAAGCCAATAGTCCTCTGGCCTGATCATACAGGAGCTGGTACCAGACAGCTAGAGACTACCCTGTCTTAGTCACTTTTCATTGCTAAGACACAATACCTGACGCCTATAACTTAAAGGAGGAGAAGTTTATTGTGGCTCATGTGTATCTGCCTACTCCAAGCAGAAATGGCATAGCATAGCAGAAGAAAGCTGCTCATATCATGGCTGCCAGGAAGCAGAGAGAGAGAGATGAGAGGCGCCTGAGAGGGGGATAAACCCTTTTAGGTCTCTTCCTCCTCTGACGAGGCCCCATCTTTGTAATAGCACACTCTATGGCAGAACTCACTAGTGGTTGAATCCAGTGATAAGTACAGACCTGTCATGGTCCAGTCACTTTCTACATACATGAGAGTTTGGGGGATCACCCCAGATCTGAACCAAAACATACCCATATAGCCTATAGTCCACCAATATTATTCAGACTAGCTAATCGTGACCTTTTTTCTCCTACCTGACTTGCCTTTTCCATGGAAAACATAATAAAGATTATTGACCATGCTTTCCCTGGTTTCTTCTGCCTCCTGACCAAACCTGGTACTTCCCTATGTGGCCTTGCATGCCTTTTTTGGAAAATGTTAATAATTCTAATGTTGCCTCTCAATGTTGTTGTTAATTACCTCTATAAACTAAAATTCTGTGAAACACTCCCAATATACATTGTTTACCTCTTTTGTCATGCTTGTCTGTTCATTTTTGCTGCTGATTACTTCAGTTCTTAGTTTTTGCTAGATGACTTAGAAAGTTACCATGGTAGTATACTGTTTTCATGTGAATTATACAGGTTTAGATAATTTTTTTCTGAACTGCTGTCAAAACACAGTTTATGCAAAAGAGCTTTAATCACTTATATGCATTTTGACCCATTTAAATTTGGTCATACTTAGTATGTCCATATAGTGTGTAAAAACTTTTTTATGCATTATTGTGAATAGTTCACTGTAGTTAATAGGATAATAAAACTTGTACCACTTGTTTCCAGTCAGCATTGTACATTTACTCCACTCTTTTATGAGCTAATAAATTCTCTCTGTGATATTTAAGCATTGACAGAATTATTAGGTTGGTTTTGGTTTCTCTTAACTGTAATTGTATTGCCAGATACTGAGGTATCCAGGTACTAGATCCACCTGCTTGTTCTTATATTTGATAGGCAAGTTCAGTATTTGATTTATTCTTTCCACTGCTCCATAATTAGGTTTATATTGCTTAGTATGTTTTTGCTGTGATCAACTACATGCTGCATTCTCTGTTACAATATTTGTGGTTGTGCTATATGAAACCTTACATTTTGATTTTCTGTGAAAGAATAGTGACTTCAGTTTATTTTTGCCAAGTTATCGTAGACCTTAACATTGACTATTTTTTTGCTTTGGCTGTGTTGCCTACAAGAGAGTAAATGTCTCTAAATTTGTCAGTGACTGGTATGGAAGAAATGAGCTTATGTCCATTTAATATATGAATTAATTTATGCAATTTGTAACGTGTTCCATCTCTGATTCTTTGTGATGTGTAATCTAGTTGGCCCTTAGATCTTTTTCTTTTCCCCAATTCCTTATACTTGTGTTTTTTGTTGTTGTTGTTGTTGTTGATGTTGTTTTGTTTTGTTTTGGTGCTGGGGATCGAACTTGGGGCCTTGTGCTTGCCAGGCAAGCACTTGAATCACTGAGCTAAATCTCCAGCCCCCATGCTTGTGTTTAGTTTGTCTTTCAAGCTATTTCATTAGTACATGTTCATTACATATACTTTTTCTGTGTGTTTGTGCCAGGGATCAAAGTAAGGGCCTTGTGCTTTCTAGGCAAGAACTCTAACTAACCCGCTGAGCTAATTCCCGATCCCTCCCCGCCTTTTTTTTTCATGCTGGGTTCGAATTCAGGGCCTTGTGCTTGCAAGGCAAGCATCATTACATGTACTGCCTTCAGTCCAATGTTGTACTTCTTCTGATAGTGAAAGTTAATGCTCTGACTTGTCTGTACTCTCTCTCTTCTGTGTCACTTTGATTTGGAAACTTTTTTTATTTTTTATACTTTATTTTTGAATTCATCACTTAACCTTTGAAGTTCTGTTTACCTGTTTGTCACTATAGTAAGCTTCTTGGTATAATGTCAAACAAATTTCAAGGTCAACGTGTTTTCAAATCCTGTTATGTAAAACAAGTTAATTTCTCAGTGTTTTTGTTTCTTTATCTTATAAAATAGAGATTATTAAGCTTGTTAGAATCAGACAAACCTAAGTAAGGAATCATAGATAATATCTGCCATTTAATTGGGCAATTAATTAAATATCTGGTATTTAGTTTTTAGTATGTACTCTCTCCAAGCTATACCATTTGTCAGAATTACATTGAACACTTTCAGTCAACTACCTCCAAAAAAGAGCTAGCTTGATGAGACAGTGATCCTGTGCTCATGATTTTTCTTCTAGAAGACTTTTCAAAAAAAGAAATAAGTGGGATATGGTGGCGCACACCTATAATCCCGGCAATCTGCGTTACCCAGCCAGGAGGATTTCAAGTTTGAGCCTAATTTAGGAATTTAGTGAAACTGTGCTCGCTTCGGCAGCACATATGCTAAAATAGGAACTTAGTGAGACTGTCTCGAGATTAAAAAAAAATTGAGAAACGCTGGGAAAAATGCTAAAAGTAAAAAGAGCCAGAGGTGAAACTTAGTGCACACAGGCTCTGAGTGTAGTCCCTAGTTCTCTGCCATCTGTACTTGTGTACTCACACACCTGTACTCACACAATGAAAGAAAAAAGGGTGGTCAAAGAAGTTTCTTTTTGTTATTGTACTGAAAGGACTTAAAACTTTTAGACCAAGGTTCTGCAGTATTTTAAGAGGGTTTTTTTTTTTGACCTGCTTCCATTTCTTTTTTCTTTCTCTTCTTTCCTTCTGTCCCTCCCTTCTATGTTTTTGTGGTGCTAAAGATTGAACTTAGGGTCTTGCGCATGCTAGGCAAGTGATGTACCAACGAAATATATAATTCTAGCCTACTTGGTTCCACTTCTTAACTCTTAATTCGCTGGTATACCTGTGTTTTAATATACTGTTTGCTTTTGTCAGATTACATAGTTTAGTTCTGGATCATTGGTTGAACTCTACTATATCTATTTTGTCAGTTTTTTTCTTTTGTTTTCCTTTTGTTGTTGTTGGATTTGATTTTTGGCTTTTTGTTTCTGTTTGGTACTAGGAATTGAACCCAGGGCCTTTTACACTGAGCTACATCCCCATCCCCCTTTAGGAAGTTTTTATTTTGAGACAGAGTCTCACTGAGTTGCCCAGGCTGAGCTCAAACTTGTAATCCTCCTGCTTCAACCTTCCAGAGTGATAGGATAACAAGTGTATGCCATGTGACCTTACATTTTATCTTTGTTCTTGTCTTTCTTATGCATAATCTCAGTTTCAAGCTTTATTTTCTGTTTAATAGTTAACTATTGGGCTGTGTAAATTGTCTTTAGGATTATGAAGAAATTAGTGGAGTAAGTTATTAACACAATCATAATTTAAACTCCTAGCTTTTCATCAGTGACATTCTTGTTTTTCGTTTGTTTGGTTGGTTTCTTTGGGTGCTGGGGATCGAACTCAGGACCTTGTGCTTGCTAGGCGATTGTTCTACAACTGAGCTAAATCCCCAATACCTCATCAGTGGCATTCTTACTAGATGACTTGCAAGTATACCATAGACATGGGTATGGAGTAATTAAACCTATTTCACTGAGGGAAATTGGGAGGAAAGTTAACTTTCATATTAGTAATCGTTTCTTGGTCCTTTGGCTAAGATCAAGTGTCATATTAGTAAAAACCAGGTTTATGATGGCACAATCTAGAAAGAATAATGACTTTAAACATGAGTAGCTGACAATATTGTTTACCATAACTCTTAAATAACATGAGTTATATTAAGATTTTTGAAGCAGTAGTTGAAATTAAGCTTCATTAACTGATTTTAAACTTTTTTTAGGTAAATGAATTGGTGGATGCCAGAGATGTCGGCCTTGGTGCTTGGTTTGAAGCACATATACATAGTGTTACTAGAGCTTCTGATGGACATTCACGTGGCAAAACTCCACTGAAGAATGGCAGTTCTTATAAAAGGACTAATGGAAATGTAAATCATAATTCCAAAGAGAACACAAATAAATTGGACAATGCCCCCTCTACGTCTAATTCAGACTGTGTTGCTGCTGATGAAGACGTTATTTATCATATCGAGTATGATGAGTAAGTGCTCATGCTTGAGGACTTCATTCATGGTTTTGTTTTAGAAGCACAGCCGAGCATTTCAAGATTACTTTAGTCTTTTCTGAAAAATCAATTAGAGGTCATATTGAATCTATTACTTTTTATTTCTCTTTGTTTTGGTGATTTCTCTAACAAATGAGGGCCCTTTAATTTTCAGTCATCTCTGGCTCTTAAATGATTTGTATTTACCATTCTAATAGCTGGCTTAATCAATGCTGTCCAGAGTTTGTCTCTTTATTATATTAGGCATTTTTGATATGTAGTTTAGCAACATTTTAAAAAATATTTATAAAATAGTATAATTGCCATCAGAATGAGGTAAAAGTATTTTAGCCAGCTTTTTATTAAGATAATTTACATATAGTTTACCCATTTGAAGAGTATAACTAAATGATTTTAACATATTTACGGGATTATGTAATTCATATTTCCAGGACATATGGAAAGGGTCAAAAGCCTTTACTGATACTACTTGTGGTTGTGGCTACCCTACCAACACTGCTTATTTCGAATGAGCCATCATACTGCTCTTTAATCATAATAGATGGTAATAGCACCAACAGTGAGTCTTAAAGTACAAGATTGTCCAGGACTGGCAACACTGGTGAATTGGGACTGGTATAGAAAGGATCTGGAGCTGTTTTGTTGATAATATAAGCAGTCTCTGGATTTATAAATTCCATAATATAGAGGCAAGTTACTCTGGTGGTGAGAGACTTCTCTGCTGTCAACAAGTAAGTGTTTAAGTTCTTTATTGAGTTATAGCTTGGTGAATTAAATGACTAGGAAAACTACTACCTGGGACCTCATTCTAGCCAATAAAAGAGTTGTTTGGCTGCCAGGCATGATGTTGTACGCCTGTAATCCTAGCACTGTAGGAGGCTGAGACAGGAGGATCATCTTGGAGCCCAACCGGGCAATTTACCAATTTAGTGAAATGCTGTTTCAAACTAATAATAATGATAATAGTAGAAGAAGTAGTAATAGTAGTAGTAGTAGTAGTAGTAGTAAAAGGGCTGGGGATGTGTTTCAGTGCGAAGCGTCTGGCTTCACTCCTTACTACTGGGGGGAAAAATTGTTTTGGCAAAAAATACTGTGAAGAATGATGAAAAATAGGGTAAGAAGAGGTAAACATGGATAAACGAAAGTTTATTAAAGTTCACAATTTTAGAGGTTCTTAAAGGTAGTTTTGGAATAAGACTATCCAAAGGATAGATCCATACTTGAGTTTGGTGTCATGTTAGAACACAAAATACAGTATCTTAGTGTTTATTTGGCTACTTTTCTTAATGGGGAAATTTGCTTTGATAAGAATTGTACTAAAAGGGAGTATAAATCCAATATACATAAGAAGGCTAAATTTATCTGCTCTACATAATTTTAAATGATGAAAATAAATATTTAGTGCTGAGAAACATATGATGGCTGAACTTTATTTGAGAGAAGCTTGGTGGTAGATAAACTTCAGTCACATCTTTAAAAAGAGCAAAAGTACTGTTTGAAATAACAGTATAAGAAAATAGTTGTGCTTCTGGATAAACGTCTTGCATAACAACAGACTGGTGGTGTAAAATCCCAGAAAGAATCATTATGACCTAATATGGATGTGATAACAATTCCTTTTAAAGTTTTATTCTTTATGGTCATTACAAAAATGAATTTAAGAACCTAGTCAAGTACCTGTTGATTTCATTAAGACATCAAACAAGTTGTTCTTTGGATAGAGGATATATATTGAAAGGAGTATATGGCTTTGCAGCAGTAATAAACAGATTTTAAAAAAAAATTTTTTAGAAACAAATAGTCTTGCTGTGTTGCCCAGGTTGATTCCAAAGCGCTCCAGTGATTCTGTCTCTGCTGCCCCAGTAGCTGAGTTTACAGGCCTGCATCACTGCGCACAGTTGTAATAAAAATTTTTAATGAATAGTAAAACTTCAAATGAGTCAACAGAATGTGGTTGCCAAATAGATGATGTTGTAACTGTACTGAATTGGCTATTCCCTGCTTGGATTATTGTCCTCTAGCTCTCATGCTTAAAAAATAATACCAGCAAGACCTGGTGCATGTTCAGGGTAGAGTGCAAAATGTAAACATGTGAAATATAATGAAGAGTAATTGAAAGAACTCAATATTGAGCTTGAAAGACTTGGTTCAGATCTCACCCTCATTTTTTTCTCTCTCTACTCAGGATTGAACTCAGGGCCTTCTCACT
The DNA here is from genome assembly GCA_004026905.1 of Hystrix cristata. Taxonomy (NCBI): domain Eukaryota; kingdom Metazoa; phylum Chordata; class Mammalia; order Rodentia; family Hystricidae; genus Hystrix; species Hystrix cristata. The sequence continues at coordinate 156,344 of PVJO010001721.1, forward strand.
GAGGTGCAACCTTTTTTATTTTGAGACAGGGTCTCATTAAATCACTAAAATTGCCCAGGCTGGGCTCAAACTTGCAATCCTCCTGCTGGGCTTACAGTTCTGTGCCAGCACACCCAGCTAACAGTTGTCATATTGTAAAAGCTGTACCTAGAAGGTTTGTACAACACAGTGGTAAGTTTCAGGATAATTTAAGTTTCTAACCACTTTAGTCTCTTAAAGATAGAGAATGGCGCCATCTGCGGTGGTGCGTGCCTGTAGTCCCAGTTCCTGGGAGGATAGGGAAGGAGGATCACTACAAGTTCAAGGTCATCCTGGGCCAAACAGGGAGTTCAATGCCAACTTGAACTACATAGGGAGAGCCTGTCTCAAAACAAAACAAACAAAAAATACAGAGAAGTGGTTTGCCCTAAGAAGTAGGCAGTAAAGCATTGGCTATCTTCTACTATATGCTGGAAGACTTAGTAAAAATGATGCATTGCTAAGAGAATTTATAAAGTTTATGATTGTATTAGATGACCTGTATCTCCAGTATAGTTTTTACTTCCAAGACACTGTTTTCTCAAAGTAACTTTTTTGTACTTTAAGTAGGCTTTTAGTACTTAATAAGCTGTCATCCTAGTCCTGTGATACTGATTAAGTAGTACCATAGTTCCCTGAATGAACTAATTTAATTTTTCTCCTACTAGAGTAAATTGAAAGCAAACTGCTTATTGGGCAAACCTGTGCATGATCATCTTGAAACCTCTGAGTGCAGCAGTGTAGCTTGAACAAGCTGTCATTTACCAAAGGTGAGGGAAGTATATTACATGGGATCAAGAAATCTGCCTCTGGAATTCTTAGAGGATTTTCAGTGTTTGTCAGTTTTAAATGGAGCTGTTAGAAAGCTATTTTTATTTATTTAATTTTTGAGTTGGGGTCTTAGTGTGTTCCCCAGGTAGTCTCAAACTCCTCTTGAGCTTGTGATCTTCCCACCTCAGCCTCCTGAGTGCTTACGTGACAGGCTCACATTGCCATGCTAGTTCAAAGGCTATTTTTATTTTAAGCTAGACATCTAATATATTATCAGACTAGATGAATTCTCAGTCTTTGAGATGAATTTCATTAAAACAAAACTGCTTGTAGAAACAAATCAATATAAGTATTCTGTTGCATATTTATTTCCCACTCAGCAGAGTTAAAAACAACCTAGGAGGAATGATACACTACAGACTTCCTGTGTTTATTAGGTAGAGGAGTTTCAAAAAACAAACCAAAAAAAACTTACTTCAGATATATTTGTGTAATACAGGTATATAAATGCGATTGTTTCCTAATCTATGCTTTTCTTCTCAGAATTATAGGTACAAACTGTAAGTTCATTAAAAGCAGGTTATGCTAAGAGATTTGAAGTGTTTTAAAACTTGAGGGATTTTTGGTGGTTGTTGTTTTGTTTCTTCATTTTTTGAGATAGAGTCTCGCTGTGTGTCCAAGCTGGCCTTGAACTGACCATGTACCCAAGGCTGGCAGTGGTCCTTCTGCCTCAGCCTCCTGAGTTTTGGAATTACAGGGTGCACCACCATACCTGGCTAAATAAAATTTGAGTTTTTTGTTGATAGTAAATATTTCTTTTCTGTAGATTCCTGATGAACATAGGATGAATATTTGAAGGTTTTTTTTATGAATACTAGTGTGTCAATCTTAAGGCCTAGATTAGGCTGTCAACTGTAATTAAAATCTTAACTGCAGATAATATAAAGCAAATATGGGAGCTAATATCAAAGTGCTTGGTACAAAGTAAGTATTTGTGTTTTTCTTCTTGACTGCTGTTACATCTATCATCATTCTTATTAGAGTCCTGCCAATTCGGTTAGTACTTCAAGGGAAAATTGGCAGTAGGAGTAGTATTAATTGTAGCCTCTAGACATCTAGATTCCAAGGAATTGTTGTATGTGTGTGTTTGTGTGTATTAGTGTTTTGGGTAGTACTGGGAAATGAACCCAGGGGCACCTACCACTGAGCTACATCCCCAGCCCCTCTGCTCCCACTTGTTGGTGTTTTTGAGACAGTCTTGATAAATTGTCCAGGTTGGCCTCTCTTCCTCCTTCAGTCTCTTGAGTAGCTGGGATTACAGGCTTGCACTGCTGTGCCCAATTTGGAATAATTTTCTTTTTGTTTAATTTTTATAAGTATGTATTTGCAATATATGATTACATTCATTGTGGATAGTTCATCCATGTACATAATACATCTTGATTCTTACTTCCCCTTCCCTTCTTTCCTCCTTCCTTTCCTCCCTCCTTCCATCTCGATTTCCTTCCCATTTGCAAAAGATCTTTCTCTCTGTTTTCTATTATTTTTTATTTTGCTTTTTAATTTATTTATACTTTGAGTTTCTCATAGAAGAGAAACCACATGATATTTAAGCCTATATGTCTGATTTATGTCACTTAATGTTATAGTCTCAAAGTGCATCCATTTTCCTACAAGGGATGCAAATTTATCCTTTATTATAGCAGAATAGTATTCCATTATGTACATAGATGACATTCAGTCATCTGTTGATGGACATGTAGGCTCCTTCTAAGATTTAGCTGTTATGAGTTGTGCTGCTATTAAATTATTTTCAGAAGCACCCTTTAACAGGCATACAGAACTTGACTGTGAGGAGAGCTACCTTCTTCCCTACCCCATCAAAACCTGAATTGCTGGAGGGAGACTATGCCTGAAAGAAAACTCTTTTAGTGCTGTTTTGTACTGAAAACAAAAGTGGGGAGTAATAAAAAAGAAGCAAATGTTGAGGCAATACACGCAATTATAAAGTCATTAATTGGTCAATAAAAGAAAAGAACATCAGATTTTCGCTTCATTTTTGTAAGCTTATACTATTGACTTTGCAGGGGGTGCAGTGCTGGGGATTGCACTCGGGGCCTTGCACTTGACTAAGAGCTCTAGCACTTGAGTTAAATCTTTAGCCCCGTACTATTCACTTTTATAAATCCTAATTCTCATTAGTTTTTCTGTTAAAATATTAGAAGTTAAGATTAACATTTTAAGACCCCTCTAATAAATTGGCAATGCTATAAGTATAGTCGTGGGAAAATGGAGACTCTGAAGCTAGTGATGAAGATTCATAATGTTGCCTGGAGGAGAGAAGGTAGTTTTGAATGACAGTCACTCAATGTTTCTAATAAATAATCTCTTTGGCTTTGCTCACAGTGCTTTAAATAATATTGTTTGTGCCAGGCTATGAACTAATGTCTTACATGGATGCTCTTATAATTTTTACAATGACTTTTAATTATATTAACTTACGAGGAAACCAAGGCTTAATAATTTGCCAAGGATCTCATCCATTAAATTGTTTGACCTAAGAGTCAACTAATAATACATTATGGTCATGCAGTCCAAACATGATAGATATAAATTGTAGTAGCCTATATATACCTCTACTACTTTCAAAGATCAGCCATTATACATAAAGATGACCTAAAAACTTGCTTTATATCTGCTTGGAATCTAAAGCAAAAAGTGCACCTACAATTTCGATTAGACCATATGTGTATCAACAAGTGAGATCACCCCATCGAATTCTGTCTGCTAAAATTTTTATTCTGCTTTGTATAGAAAAAAGATCTGTGTAGATCTGTTTTAATTATGTACACTAGAGGTTTGCAGTTGTGGCTATAGTTGTCTAGAAAGTTTTTTAAACTATCAATGCTTTTAGTGTAGATCTGAGGGACGCCGTAGGCCAGTTCTGGTGAACCTTTTAGAGCTTTCAGTGTGAACAGCTGGCTGCAGCATGTGTACCGTAGGTTCACCATCACTGCCATAGGCATTGGTGTTTTCAAAAGTTCTTTCTCCATGACTCTTACATTCAGCCATGGTTGAAAAACACTGCATCAGACCAGTGATTCTCAAAGTATGCTCTTTGGCTAGGAACATCAACATCGCTTGTTAAAAATACAAATTTCTAGGCTCAATCCAAACAATGTAATGAATCAATCTGTAGGGGTGGCCCAACAGTCTGTTTAAAAACTGCACTGGGTGATTTGGACTGAGGTTTGACAACCACTTAGTGATAGATTTCCTTTTGACCTAGCCTAGCAGGTCCCACTACTAAAGAGCAATGTGGGAGAAGGGAGTTACTATGTGACAGTTCATAAAATAGTAAACATACTTTTATTAAAGGCCAAGGATAATATGCAGTATCTGAACAGCCTGAATATTCATCCTTCCTTTAGCACATGACTAAGTTTATAGCATGTTTATTTTTCCATTTTGTGTCCATATATACAAAATTATTAGAATTCATTTCTTTTAAAAGATTATATTTCTTTCAAGCTATGTGATCTGTAGGTGAATTTAAGGGACCATTTCTCCACTATGCAATCTTTATCCAATAACTTTGCATAGGAAGTGAAATTCATAATGTATTTACAGGGGATTTACTAATTCTTGAGTAGGAGAAATAATGGTTGAGTATTTGTTTGGAGATCTAGTTCTGGTTTTGCTTTTAAATTCATCACTCAGAGGTTGTCTTTGTTGGGACAGTCTTCCTGCAGTTGTTAGGAGTGAACTAGATCTAAAATTCTCCCGATTATAAAATTATTTTCTTTGAAATGTTGTCGGTGGATGAAGTAGTTCAGACTCTGTTCATTACATTATAATCAACCAGTAAATTTTCAACTAATTAAAAGTTTCTTTCAAAAAATTGACGTAGGGGCTGGGGATTTAGCTCAGTGATTAGAGTGCTTGCCTTGTAAGCACAAGGGCCTGAGTTCAATCCCCGGCACCACAAAAAAAAAAAAAAATTGACGTAAAGTTCTTAATCATGTGATCTGTGCTTTAATTGTTAGGAAATATTTAGCTACATTACCACTTGTGAACTTTTGCTTCTTACTACCAAGAATGCATTGTGTACCCTTAGTCAGTTTATAGGCCAATTAAACAGGTAAATTTAAGAAAACTCTTATGAATAACCCGCTTTTCTTTTACAAATTCTAGCTGATTGTTATAGGGAAGAAAATTAGAAAACATCTTATATTTGAACAAGGAATTACATATATAAGGAAAAGTCTTATATTAAAGTTTGCATATTTCTGTATCATCTTAAGAATGAATTAATTACCTGTACTGCAGAGAGGCGAAGTTGTACTTTGTAAATAAGGGTACCTAACTGTGAAGAGTCTTCATAGTGATGCCAAAATTATACTAGCTTCATCTAGCAATTCTTTTGTTAAAATAACATGGTGTCAGGCAGTGTACAAGTACTTTGCCTGAATTATCTCATGTAATACTCATAAAAACTCAATGAAGTAAACAGTTTTTAACACACGAAGTGAGAATAAATGAAGGTTAAAGAGGTTAAACAACTTACTTACCCAGTGCTAGAGAGCTGCTAAGTGGCTCTCTAAGCTAAGTAGTAGACCTTGCCTCAGAAATGTACATGTTTGTTAAATAGGCTGATATAACTGGCTTTCATTTTTGAAGAAGAATGCTTGTTTATAAAAAGGTATCATTGCCTATACTTGGTTATAATACCTTATTATAAACATTCTGTCTTCCTCCCTCTCTCTCTATATATATATTTTTTTTCTTAAAGTTATGTGAACATATATATATGTGTGTATATATATATGTGAATATACTTTAAGAATATTTGTCTATTTGCAATGTTTTTGCAGCACAAGTACCATACACCAGACATTCTTTACTTATCCGTAAATGCCAGTGTGCATTTTCTGTGTGGAAGATCCATCATTAATTAACACGTTTTTAAAATCAAATAGGTTAAACCATTGCTTTTAATACATTGTCAAAACTTCACCATGGGGTTTTAATCAAATGGGAATATCACGGCATCACTTAATACTTTGAGGGTAACTTCTGCAGAATGGTAATTAAGAACCTATCTGGTACATGTCATTGCTCCCACATACTTTCTAAGATTTTTGAAGCTATTTTCAAGCCTGTGGTACATGCTTTTGAGGAGCCTTAATTATGGCTATTGCAAATAGAAATCAGCCAATTCTGAATAAAATCAAGTGGTATTTTGTTCGCTCTTTTATTCATTTTTAAAATTTTTTTATTCAGTACATGTTTGTAGTTCATGCAGTTTACAGTCATCTTGGGAAGCACTTACATGTGCATATCACACCTTGTTTCTTTTTTTTAACCCTCTTCCCTTTCTACCCTTCCCTCCTCTTCCAGTTCTCCTATTACAGTTTTCATTCTTATCTATTAATCTCT